>CM076578.1:1510879906-1511164228 GCA_034641835.2 Pinus albicaulis | reverse complement strand
AAAGACTACACTACAACAACCTTGCTAGACATCGATTAGGGATGCAGTAGTAATAACTCTTCCCCCTAGAAATCGATGTGAGATGACCAAATCTGGGGACCTGGAATGATTAGCTCTTCCCTCTACAGTTTAGAGATCTCAAAGCAAGTGAAAACAACTCAAAGGAAATGAAATCTAAAACGCAAACTGGAAAGGAACAACAATCTAAAAGCAATGAACAGTAATTGAATAGCAGCGTAAAATAAACAGTGAATTCAATTCATAACCAAGCAAACTAGATTTCTACTCTTTAATCCTGTCGACAGCCACGCAACAATCAACTATCGTAATTCATAAACAAAAGGAAAAACAACTGGAATTAGATACAGAAAAAAACATTTTATAACAATTGAATCATGAATCATGCTTCTTGTAAAGAATGGAATAACAATGACTCTGTATTTGATCCAATTAGCAATAACTCAATTCTTTAATTGTAATAAACGAACTTCACACAACAGAAATAAACTAATAGAAATACAAACAGCAGATCGCTCCACCGGGGCCGGGCCCTCAACCACCGGTGAAGCGTTGCTGTGCTTTACTCCAGCGCTTGAGAAATGGAACAACAGTGAACTCTTTTATTAATCAGGCATTAATAATGTTTACAAACAGCTCACACTCTCTTAACAAGAGCCGATGCACAATTCTGCAAATTACAATAAGAAAAGTCTCTGCATCCCCTCATACACAATACATGCTTCTCCTTTTATAATCAGAAGGTGGAGAAATTAAATAGCAAATAGGATCTCTAATAATAATATTGAATTTCTTCCAACCAATTGATCAACAATAAAATAGATTTACATCCCTCTTTCAACAACAGCAAGTCGAATTTGGCTTTGGAGCTGAGATTTGGAGGACGGCCGCAACCACAGATCTGAGAAAATCGTGCTCAAAGAACCCTGCGTTTCTCTCAGTACAAGCCGAATTTGGGCAAACCGTTCTTTACTAAAGTTAATTGGGTCCGTTCGGAACAAAACCCATGTTCCGGATTTTCCAGATTAGTCTTCATTTGCTCAGAATCTCAACCGCAAAACTGTCACTCCTTATTCCAGCGCATTTCTGAGTTGGCACTTTTAATGATCAAATCTTCAATCTGGAAATTACCTTAGAGGCTAAAAATGGTGAATAATGTTATAACCAACTTATTAAAATTATCATTGATAAAATAATTCATAATCATCAATTTATTAGAAATAAAGGAAGATAAATAATATTCATCCATAAGAGCATAAATCATTTATAAAATGGATTTAAATAATAAATTATAATAAATGACGTGATGAAGAATGGTAGAAATGGGTGGAATAAGCGCTCACAAGTGATAATAATAATGGCATATTAACGACCCAACATACCCCCACACTCAATATGTTGCATGTCCTCATGCAACGAAAACTGAATATATTGCATGTCCTCATGCAACCCAAAGACAAAAACCCATGTGTTAACCAAGCAATAAAAAATATGTTCATCTTAGCTCATGAAATGGATAGAACAAATGAATTCTTCCTTAATTAATGAATATTCACTTTTAGTAATCTTGATGAAGGCATAACAATTTTTATATTGACATTCAACTATATGTATGAAGTTGCAGCAAAATATGATATAAGTAACAGCAAACTTCATTAACCATTTCTCAAAAACTACAAACCAGCTTTTGTTGAAATTTGGCAAGTAAATTTATAATATATGAATGCCTTTATGATCCAAAAATCAGATCGTTTTGATGCACGGATCATGAGATATAAACAAAATGGCTGTAGGTGAGAGTGCATGATTTCCGAAATTTTATGAACCAATTTATCTTGAAATTATCTGGGCTTGTATTAATGATACGTCTGTGTTTTCCAGAAATCACAAGAATTGAGTTCATGGTTTTTTAAAAATATTATGGAAATCAATTTCTGTATTGTGTAAAAATGAAATTGTATGCCGTAAATGAGAAAGAAAATAGAAAACATCCATCATGCGTAGCAATTCCTCCCCCTCTCTGAAAAATTAGCATGCCCTCATGCGATGCTAGAAAAAAAATTGAGGTGGTTGCTACTAGCTGTTGAATTCTATGCTTGGTGTAAAACAACATGGAATAAGGGAGGTGTTGAGAGTGAATAAGAATAGCAATGGATGATAAAGAAGATGAATAACATGGTCATAAGAAAGAAATGAATGAAAGGAACACTCCCCCATACTCGAAAATGATATGCTATTGAAAAAGGGAAAGTGGTAAAGATATGGAATGAAGGATGATAAATAATGCTCAAAATGGATTTTTATGAAATTCTCCTAAATTCGTAATAAATCAGAAAATTATGCGATTTTACCTCAAGTTTTACCTCCAAAAATGTGGAATGACATATATGTACTGGCAGGTGTTGAAGCTGATGTAGGCAGATTTGGTGTTGAAAGTGATGCAAAAGGTAGAATCCAGGCAAGCACATCATGTCGGAAGAATTGTGCACGTTCGCGAGTTGCTCGAGCCTCTTCTGTTAGTTGCAATACTGTAGTCAAGCTGTGAATAGAATTCTGCCCATACTTGTTGTTCTCCTGTAAACAAAGCACTATTTGGCATACAATGTTCTTGAATCCATAGCGTAAGCAATAGATAAGATGCATGCAAAAATTTTAATCAGAAAAACTTATGTATACATGCAATACTAATATTTTGGCAAATCAACAAGTGATGGCAGAGTGCAGTAATCATATCGCATGCAATCCCATAATGCATACATTCCCCCCTCCAATTGGAAAAGGAATTCCATGACCATAAAGCATATGAGAGGTGTTGTGCTGATGGCAAGGCAAGGGAATGAACAATACAGTAGTAAATGAAACAGAGTACACATATCAATGATAGGACAACGAGAGTTATGATTATAATGAGAGCAGAGTGTGTAAAGATAGTTATGAATAAGAGATAGGACGCTTTGAATTGATGATAGGTGATGAAAAAGAGAAAAAGAACAACAATATGCCAAAAAGATGCTTTACTGATAGTATGCTAGCTGAAAATGATGCGATTGATCATAAAACAATTTCTCATGCATAAAGGTTCAAAACAGGGAAAAAAAATTAAGGAAATAACTTCTCTGATAAAAAGAAAAAAATAAGAAAATGGTATTATAGTAATAATTGACAATAAGATATAACTTCAATACCATAAGCAGAGCCTCTGCTGCCAGCAGGCGTCCATAGCCTCGGCAGGGTTGCTTTTTAACCCATATGAGCCAGAATCCCCAATTTATAACTAGAGAGTTACATTGTTGTTCTACAGAAGAGATCAATGTGCTGGCGTGGTAACCAGATAACCACACTGCCATTCACTGGGATGTAGCAAAAGTGATCAGGCCGGCTCGTGATGAGACCTCATGTTCCAAGGATAATTGGGCTATCCAATGGATCATAACCCTGGTGTGGTGGCCATAATGGGAATGTCACTTTGTTACAGCCTTATGAACATGGTAGGCTGGCTCGTAATGAGACCCCCTATCCTCCATCTGCGAACAAAATTTTGTTATTATTACACATTTTTATGATAAAAAAGAGGGAGGCTCAGCACTCCTTAAGAGCAGGGATGGTGGAAGAAGTTGAACATGTCAATAGAAAAAAATATACCCATAATCTCATTTATTACAGACAGAGAAGATTATAACCAGGAAGGGTGGAACCAACATGGTATTAAGATGATCAATCAATATCATGTTCAACAGAAAACAATGCAGTAAAGTAGTATATAAATAATTGTGTCCCTTTTGAAAATAATCTATCATCAAGGAGTTGTCCTGTTAAAGATCATAACATGAATGATATTAACTCGCTTCAATAAAATCCATAATTCTTGTCCTCATAAAAATAATGTACTTCATGCCATAAAAGGGAAGCAGTAAAATGTGGTTGAGATGAATTAGGAATAATCCCACAAGAGGAAGGAAGGGTTGCTCCCAAAGTGTTGCTTCTTTGAAGGAACAGCAAAAACACTCAAAAAAAGTGTTGTTCCTTGTAGGGAACAACAAAGGAAATGCACACAAAAAAGCAAAAATACACACACAAAAAAGTGTGAAAATGCAAATGTCGTTCCTTTGGAAAAAGGAACAGCAAAAACACTCAAAAAAAGTGTTGTTCCTTGTAGGGAACAACAAAGGAAATGCACACCAAAAAGAAAAAATACACACAAAAAAAGTGTGAAAATGCAAATGTCGTTCCTTTGGAAAAAGGAACAGCAAAAACGCAAGTGCCGTTCCTTTGGAAAAGGAAAAGCAAAATGGACAGTCATACAATGCAAACATGCAAAAAAACAAATTAGTTGTTCACGGTATTGATGCTGAGGATGAGTTACACTTTGAATGAAGCAATACCTGAAACACAAAATATAAGAGAAATTAGAAAAAAAAACAACAAAAACGGTATGTAAATAAATAAATTAAGTTACAACAGCTATGATGTTATGTCAAAAAAAATGATCTCTTTGAAAAATGTTTTGGCAGTAGTGATAAGACATGAATCTTCAAATTGAAATCAATTCTTCATTTCTTCTATTACGAATCCATTGGGTAATGAGTTAGATGAAATTCCTTTGTTTCATAAAATTTCTTTCAAAAATCACTCGTCCATAAATTGACCTTCTTTATTTTCCCAAGACCTGCAAAAAACGAGTGTCTACCTGCAAGAAAACATTAAATCATGGAGAAAGAGAGGTGCGCGAGCTCCCCTAATCCAAGAATTATGCAAAAAACTAACAAGTAGTTACTCTGTAGAACAAATCCACGGAGAAAATAACAAAGTAAAATCCGTTTGTTACCTGCGGGAGGGCAGTGGCCAATCATGCTAACCTGCAGTGTTTTAATCACAACTTCTTTGTTTTTCGTCGAAATTGAGTGATTCCAAAGCAAAATGAGAGCTAATTCAAAGGGTTATCTCCAGTAGCAACAGGTTTTAAAAATTCAATGCTATGATATGTCAAATTTGTTTAGAACAACCTGCATAATAGAGTCATTTTCGATTACCCAATCTAGACCAAGTCGCAAAGTCGCATAGGTCGCATGGGTCGCAAATCACGAATTCGCGACTTAGCGACTTGCTCTTAAAAACTTACTTGGCTTTTTTCTCCTTCAGTTTCAAGGGGGGCTCCAAAAATTTTGAAGTGTGTGTTATTATTTTTTGTATTTTTGGAGGGTGTTGTAGGGGCTACACCTCGCTAAAGACAACATCATATCCCTTGTCTTATAACATCGCCACAGAGATAAGATTATTCTTCAATCCTGGAACATGCATCACTTCCTTCAATACGAAGGGTTTACTAGACTCCCTCTCAAAGGAAATGGTACCGATACCGGTCGCACTGTATCTACCATCATCGCCCATCTCGATGTTCACTCCAAGATCTTTCTCATGCAGATCAGTAAACAAATCTCGATCTCCTGTCATGTGAAAAGACGCACCACTGTTTAGAAACCACACTGATCCTGCCACACTTGAGACCAAGCATGCGATCAGCAAAAAATCCAGCTCAAACTGCGAGGCTAAGGCCTCTCCAGCTGCAGATCCAACAACCTGCTTATTTTTCTTCTTCTGCGGACAATTTGTGGCATAATGTCCGTGTTGGTGACAGTGAAAGCACTTCACCTTGGACATGTCCTACTTCTTGCCTTTCGCACCGGATTGAGAAGCTTTCTTGTTCTTCCCCTTCTTTGCTTTGGTAGCCAAAGCACAATTCTCTTCATCAGAGTTCCTTGATGAAGATCCGTCCCTGGTACTCCGCCTTATCTCCTCTTGCACAAGATCCGACCAAAGTCGCTCCCATCCTGGCAATTTTTCCCGACCATTGACAGAGTCCTGATAGGAATGCCAACTCTTGAGCACAGGAGAGCCAAGCTCACGAAGTCCTCATCATCAAAGTCACCCCCACCTTCCCGAAGCTCATCCACCTGCATTGGATGAACTTCGTGAGGTACTTGGGCATCTTGTCGCAACTTCTACTCCATCTTTATGTTTCTGAGTTTATCCTTGAGTGCCAACTTCCTCTGGTTGCTCTTGATTTGGAATAAATCTGTCAAGGCCTTCCACATTAAGAATGGAGAAGCCTTACCATGAAATCTGGACATAATGTGATCCTTCATTCCCTCCAACAGAATCCTTCGACACTTTGTTTTCTTCTTTTGCCATGCGTCAAGTGCGGCAACATCGCTAGAAGTA
Source organism: Pinus albicaulis (assembly GCA_034641835.2). Lineage (NCBI taxonomy): Eukaryota > Viridiplantae > Streptophyta > Pinopsida > Pinales > Pinaceae > Pinus > Pinus albicaulis. The sequence goes on along the minus strand of CM076578.1, from coordinate 1,511,157,991 downwards.
GGCTTTGGAACTTCAGCATCTATGAACTCCTTCAACCCATTGTCATCTAACACTGCCTCCATCCTGTCCTTCCATGCAATATAATTCGAGCTGCCCTCAAGGGCATACTCCAATTTTAATCCGTTGAAAGACATCTCAACTTCGACACCAAGAAAACATTGTTGCAAATTTGAATTCCACCAGCACAAAACTCAATCGCTTCAATGTTCTGCAATTGCTCCAATGATCAATATTTCTCTGATACCATGTATAAATTTGAATAACTGTTAAATTATTCACCGAGATTATCCTAATCACACACTATTTTAGCTTCATGCATAATACATAATCTCTTCTACCATTGATCATTAATTGCGAAAATATAAACAATCACACATATAAACACAATATTTATGGGAAAGATTAAAGTTTGAAAACCCCCAACTATGTATATTATAATAAAGTAAGAGATCATGTAACAATCATTGTACAAAATCCTCACAAGCTCTCGGTACAATCTCCAATTGTTACACACTACCTAAACTCGAATCATACAAAACACATGCTCCAATGCGCGTCACACATTGCTTCGGCCTCTGCCTTGATCAATATGGATAATTACTGATCCGGGTTCAAATCCCACGTATGCTTCCTCCTCATTGTGTTCTCAATCAATGTGTGTGCAAATCTCATGCACAGGTATAGTCACAACTGATAGTAGACTCACCCTTTCACCCACCTCTAACACTGGTCTCCACTGAACTGTCCATGCATTGCAGTTAACTGGTGTATTCTTTAGTTGATTTATGAGTTAATAATTAGTGAATTAATTAATAATTAATTCACACCACTCATCACTAGTGTATTTATCAGTTAGACTAAATACAACTAGTTCAACTAAGTTAAACCGAACACAACTCCACCAACTGTCTCATCAACTCCACCAAACTCTGCCACATGAGTTCTAATTGAAGTCAACCATGCAATAGCTCAACCAAACCCTAGGAATAGCGTAATTCCTTCTGTCAGCTGCATGTGCCACATCCGTAGCTCGAACTGAAGTGATCCAAGAGGATAAGATAATGTTTATAGTCCAAATATTATTAAGAGCTAATAATATTCGACTGATCTATTTTTAGACTGGCAGTCTAAAAATAGACTCCATCCAGTATGTCTAAAAATAGAGGTCCATCTATTTTTACCAACTTGACCAACCATACACAAATAGCATCATGCAACTCGTAGACCATGATCCATATGTCTAAAAATAGACATAGTCTAAAAATAGACTTTGCGCCAAAAATACCCTGCGGGCCCACCTAGTGAAGGCGACTCCTTTCCACTAAGCTCATCATCTTGTTGCAATCTCAACAAAGACCTGCGAGATTATTGTATACAATTTATATGCATGGCACGTTAAATAATATCATGAAGATCAGAACAATTACAACGAATTAAATAACTAATATGCAAAAGAATATTGTTACGTATATAAACAAATCAATAAATTACATGTAATTTACCAAAGAAAACTCCTATGCCTAGATAATCACGTGTCGTGTAAGAACATATTCCATACAACATAAAACTTCTCTCTACTGCGATGGGTCTTGATACCTGTATACATTTATCCCCTCCCATAATTCCTTCAATTCATCATCGGTAGTTTGTAGAAGTAGACATCCATATTCTTCACTTGTATTCTACCGGGGACTATGAGAGCCAACATAAGATGTTCATTCTTCACGGACAACCATGGGGGATATTGTTATTGATCACTACTACATGCCAAATATAATAGTTGGTGTTCTAGAGGGAATATGGGTTGACGCCATCCACGACTATGTTAAGTCGTAGACTTCATACCTCATCCTCGAATTTTTGGGCCATGTATCCTCTATATGCTTCATGGATATTGAATCGGTTGGGATTCACATAACTCCCAACACACATATGTCTGAGGCATGCCATCCCCGCAACATAGCTAATTATTTGGAACGAAGGAGGCTTTGAATCCTTAGGATTATAGGCATCTGCCTCAATATCTTGAAAGGAGGACCAATACATGATTTACCCTTATTTTTTTATTTATCATACCTATCATGCCCATATTTCAGAAATATCTCTTTGTTTGCATATTCTCCTCTATATAGAATACAATCATTTGCACATGCATGATATGATATGTACTCAACACCCAAAATTTTCAACAATTTCTTTGCCTCTTTGCAGCTACCGGGTAAGACTTTATCACTTGGAAGAACCTTATCTTTCAATAACCCTGTAGTTGGTGATTATGGAAAAATATATTAATAAATGTACATTAATGTCGATATAATTATTAACATTCATAAAATTTACCATTTGTAATGTTCATTGTGTACTGATTATATTTCTCAAATTTATATAAGGGAGGACTTTATGGTAACTTACCTCAAAATTTCTGAGAAACATGCATACGACAAGACAAAATTTGCTTTCAATTTGTACAGTAACATCATTATCCTCAACTGGGTAGACTTTGACTGAACACCAGGGCCAAAGAGAGGGGTGGTGGAAGCAAATTTAAGGCTTTCGAAAAAGGTGTCAACGATATGAGCATCATCCCCTAGCTGATCATCGTTTTGGAATTCATCTAACAACATTATCTCCATGGCAGTCGTATCCCTTAAGTAATCATCCATACCAACTTCTATTTGATTGCCTCCATTTCCAGCTTGTGAAGAACTACTTTTGTTGTAGTCATTCCTAATTGGTGAATATGGACATAGCGGGAATTGAATCGGTGGTTGATTCAAACATTCTTGGTAGCGTTCCTCTCTGATTTTTTCTCTTAATTCAATCTTCTCTCAATTTCACATTGTCGTGGGGTGCAATGGAAAATGGTAGGTAGGTCGCTCATCATCACTAGAATCCTAATAATTAAAAAAAAATATTTGAACATGATTAGTAAAAAATATATGATATCAATTAGTAAGCACGTTGACAATATTGTATGATTAATTGGTTTGACGTTGAAATAATTAAATTAATTAATATACCAAACAATTATAATTATTACCATCATTTTCCTAGGATTGTGGCTAGAAGATGCAATATTGTTACAATTGGCAGGGTGAAGCGGCTGTCCATTTTCATCTACCAAATGCGCCTTGCGGTATGCTGCTCCTGATAAGAGCTTCTGACGTTTTGGAGCTGATTCAATATTTTGTGCATCTGAACTCAATTTTGAATATGTATGAATTTTCAAATTTGTATATAATATAAATTTTATTAAGCTGATTGACATGGATAAAAAACATAAATTCAATTAGATATTGAAAATATAAATAAAATTTAAAGTAAATATTACGTCTCGAGATGGATAGGGAGAACTCTGCGATGTACTTTGAGAAATATTATGGAACGAGTTCGATTTTGAAGAATTTTCCATTTGATATAATTATGATATTTTCTCCCTGCATTTGAGAAAAATCAACAATAAATTTTGGTGTACACACCTAAAAGTAATTTCTGTGCCTTAAAAATGGACTTATTGTTATCGGTGCTAATGTACATATAACTGCATCGGTGCGTTTTAGTTACTGCGCACCGGTGCCGTGTTATTAACGGACACACCGGTGCTGTGTTATTAATTGTCACACTAGTGACGAATAACCACAAATAAAAAAGGTGCAACTTTATTTTTGTAAAGTGAAAAAAAAGAGGTAAATTGAAAAATGGGCGCAAAATATTTTTGAAAACCTAATTTCATAAAACAATTCTTTAAATAGTAAACACTTTTCATTGTTTTACTATTTTTGCAAAAAATTTCAGCCAGATATTTGCACGAGACATACCTGGAGCAAGAGAGCATGAGAGCACTGTAGAGCAGCGAAATACTTTCGAACAGAACTATCCAGACAATCATAATTCAAAACCTCTGGTGATTCAAACCCTGTAGCATAGAATTTCAAACGATATGGCGATTAAATTCTATTGTTTTTTAATATTTTGTGAAGTATTTTTTATGTAGTAAGTAAAAATTTTAAATTTACTATTCATTTTTAGAAAAAAAAAATATCCATTTTACCCTAAACCCTTGATTCTTTTTGTTTCTTCCCTTGCTTCTTCCTGTTTCTGTGATTTTAGAATTAGGTATTTTCATTTTAGATTTATAGGGTTTGTATTGCTATATATATAGGCCTATGACATCTAAACTGCAGGACAACTTGCATAGTCGGATCCCAATCCATGTCGGCCCTTGCGTAAATTAAAAAAAATGATTTTTTTTTAATCGGTGCACCCTGTGTAAACGAGCTCACCGATGTGCTGTTTTATCACTGTGCACCATGCAATACTATTTCATAAAAAAACTTTAAAAACATATATATATATATATATATATATATATATATATATATATATATATATATATATATATATATATATATATATATATATATATATATATATATATATATATATATATAATAGAGCATCCGTGCGCTATTTCATTATAGCACACCACACACCTATTATTTGATAATATATATATATATATATATATATATATATATATATATATATATATATATATATATATATATTTTAATGTCTGTGTTAATTGGTGCACCTTTTAAAATATAACACAGCTAGTCTCCTTGTTGACAGAGAGTACCGTACGGTGGTCCATTGTTTTCGTGGTACGTTTATAAGAATATGCCGTACAGTGTCCTCCATTAATATGTGCGCTAGTTAACATATAACGCACCGATGTTTCTTGTTGATATAGACCATGATACAATGTTTCTATTTTTTTCATGGTGCGTTTATAAGAGCAATCTGCACTGATTGCGTTGCGTACCTAATTAAAGGCGCACCGGTTTCTTGATATATTTTTTTGACTTGAAAATTTTATGATTTATTTATAAAATATATTAATGAATGGTATGGTACAGGTTTCATATTGATAACGAAATGGCTGACAAGATATCAAGTAACAAAAATACTAATAGCACATCAAGAAAAGAAAAAAAGGTAAGTTCTTTGTAAATTCTTTCCAAAAATTATTATTTTTGAATTATATGTAAGTTTAAATAATATGTATTGTTTACTGTGTACCATGCAAAGCCACAAAATGGCGAAGCTTAATAAGATTATTTCCGATCCAGGACCAGAAAAACATAAAAGTGTTGAAGATTGCAACAAGAAACAATGAAGGAGGCATCCTGAAACATCATTCCTGATCCTAGTTGGAAAGTGATCACCTAAACTAGGTGGGGTCCACATAGGTGATTTTTTGTCGCAAAGTCTATTTTTAGACATATGGATCATATTCTATGAGTTGTGGGATGCTATTTGTGGATGGTTGGTCAAGTTGGAAAATTATATGGACTTCTATTTTTAGACATATTGGGTAGAATCTATTTTTATATTGTCAGTCTAAAAATAGATATGTCGAATATTATTAGCTCTTAATAATATTTGGACTCTAAACATTATCTTATTCTCTTGGAGCACTTCAGTTAAGTGCACAGATGTGGCATAGGAGCTGAAAAAAGGAATTACGCTATTCCTGAGGGTTATGTGGAGCTATTGCATGGATACTTCAGTTAGAACTCATGTGAGAGAGTTTGGTGGAGTTGATTGAGGAAGTTAATGGAGTTGTGTTCAGTTTAACTAATCTAAACATAGTTGAGCTAGTTGTATCTAGTCTAACTGATTGATACACTAGTGTGAGTGGTGTGAATTAATTATTAATTAATTCACTAATTATAAACTCATTAATCAACTAAAGAATACATCAGTTAACTTCAGTGCATGGACAGTTTCAGTGGAGACCGGTGCAGAGATAGGTGAAAGAGCAGGTTAACTATCAGTTGTGACTATACTATTGCATATTTGCAACAACCAGTGATTGGAGAAGCCCATGAGGATTGCGCAGTACAAGCCAGGTGGTTCAAGTTATTTAATGAGCCATCCTACAACATTGATTACGCAATAGAGGTTGGCTATCAGGTGGCAGAGATTGGAGCATGTGTTTTTCTAGATCTAGCTTGATTAGTGTGTAGCAATTGGAGGTTGTGCTGAGAGCTTGTGAGGAGCTTTGTACAATGATTGTTACATGATATATATGACATATAATATACAGATAGTTGGGTTTTTCAGCTTTAAGCTTTCCCATGAAATACTGTGTTCATATGTGTGATTTTTTATGGTTTTAATGTGCGCATGCAATTGATTTTATTTCCGCATGTAATGATCAATGGTAGAAGAGATTCTGTATTGTGCATGAAGCTAAAATAGTGTGTGATCAGGAGAATCTCGGTGAATAATATATCAATTATTCAAATTTATACATGGTATCAGAGCGATATTGATCATTGGAGCAATTGCAAAGTATTGAAGCGGTTGAGTTTTAGGATAAACTCAGGAAAATAAAAATGGAGAAGAATGACACTATTCCGGTATACTTGACAAAGTTTGTCCACTGTAGGGATGAGCTAGGGAGTGTAGGAGTTAGTGTGGATGAGGGAGGACAAGTCAAGAAGGTTGGGATTCGAGCAAAGAATCTCTATAGTCTTGAAGTAGATGGGATTTATACGGAGCTTCCTACTGTTGGGAAGTGCAAGAAAGACATGCAATTGATGCTTGAGAGGAAGCAAGTTTTGAATGCAGGTAAGAGTGAACCTCAGGATGTGGAGCAGCCACAAGATGAGGATCATGGAGTGGGAGCAACCACTCATGCAGAGAAATTTCGTGCCAGATGGGTAGAGGGAGTGCATGCAACTATACCACCAGGTGAGAGGTGGGGCGACATGCATGATTAATCCCAAGAGGATATTTCTGGGCAGGATTCATGAGATGGTGTGGATCTTGTGAATTGAACCTGGCTACTAGGTGCCCACAACGAAGCAGTAGCATGATCAGTTGGATTGATGCAGGCAGATCAAAGTGACAGTGTCAGATACTGGAGCGCGGTTCAGAGTTGACAGCAAGTGCAGAGCGCATGGGTGCAAGAGTTCAACAGCGCAGTGGTTCCTGATGACATATGCAGTTGGTACCAGTAGAGGTTGAAGACTTTGATAGATGCATTATACTGATTGAGTTTTTTGGAGCCTATTTAGTTTTAGAGGAGTTGCAGAGAAGATGCATGGAGTTGCATGGCGCTTGTGAAGGTTGCAGGGCGAATGCATGGAGTTTCATGTCGCATGCAATGACAGTCCTTTCTTGTTGAGAGGGAGTGTTGAAGATTGCAACAAGAAATTGTGAAGGAGGCATCTTGAAACATCATTCCTGATCCTAGTTGGAAAGTGATCACCTAAACTAGGTGGGGCCCACACAGGTGATTTTTTGTCGCAAAGTCTATTTTTCGACTATGTCTATTTTTTGACATATGGATCATATTATATGAGTTGTGGGATGCTATTTGTGGATGGTTGGTCAAGTTGGAAAAATAGATGGACTTCTATTTTTATTCATATTGGGCGGAATCTATTTTTAGATTGCCAGTCTAAAAATAGATATGTCGAATATTATTAGCTCTTAATAATATTTGGACTCTAAACATTATCTTATTCTCTTGGAGCACTTCAGTTAAGTGCACAGATATGGCACAGGATTTGACAGAAGGAATTATGCTATTCCTAAGGGTTATGTGGAGCTATTGCATGGATACTTTAGTTAGAACTCATGTGACAGAGTTTGGTGGAGTTGATTGAGGAAGTTAGTGGAGTTGTATTCAGTTTAACTATTCTAAACATAGTTGAGCTATTTGTATCTAGTTTAACTGATTGATAAAATTAGTGAGAGTGGTGTGAATTAATTATTAATTAATTCACTAATTATAAACTCATTAATCAACTAAAGAATACATCAGTTAACTTCAGTGCATGGACAGTTTAAGTGGAGACCAGTGCCGAGATAGGTGAAAGGGCAAGTGTGACTATAAGTGATGCATGGTTTGCATCCAACACTTAGTAGAGATGCCTATAAAGACTGAGTGAGCAAGGCTGGGGTAATTTAATTCTCATCAAGAGGCATTCTTCAACAGGGATTGCGCAGTAGAGGCAGGCTATCAAGTGGCAGAGATTGGAGCATGTGTTTTGCTAGATCTAGCTTTATTAGTGTGTAGCAAGTGGAGATTATACTGAGAGCTTGTGAGGAGATTTGTATGATGATTGTTACATGATCTCTATGACATATATAATATACAGATAGTTGGGGGTTTTCAGCTTTAAGCTTTCCCATTACATACTATATTCATATGTGTGAATTTTTATTTTTTTAATGTGTGCATGCAATTGATTTTATTTCCGCATGTAATGATCAATGGTAGAAGAGATTCTGTATTGTGCATGAAGCTAAAATAGTGTGTGATTAGGAGAATCTCAGTGAATAATATATCAATTATTCAAATTTCTACAAAAATTTTGATGGAAAAATTGCAAAAGGATGAATTAGGTGAATGAAAAAATACTATCGATCCAATATGAGTTTCTTTTTTTAATTTTAATTAATAATATACTTAAAATTATTAGATAACATGTTTTAAACAATCTATTAATTCACATATGTTTAATGTTCTATAGGGACAAACAACTAAGGAAATGAATGTTGTTCTAAGAAAATAAAAAAAATAGAACATGCAAATGAAAATGAATTGCTCCTTAGCTCATCTGGAGTGGTTCTGGAGGTTAACGAAAGGGGGAAAAACTTTTACAAAACTTTGAGGATCTAGTGGAACAAATGTATAGACGTCATTCCACTTACAATACACAAATCAATCCAATGATTCCAAGAACCAAATTTTATCTAAACTACAAGACGAGTTTCCAGAGAATTGGTCAATAAGACATGTCAGACTTATAATAGAAAAAAACGTACAACAACAAAAAAGGAATGAAAAAATAATATTCCTTTAAATGTTTATATATATATATATATATATATATATATATTACTAGAAAGAAATCAATTATAAATATTAATTTTTTTATATTTACTTTTCATATATCAATATAAAAATTAAATAGTTTATTTTCATGTTACATTTTCAGGAAGATTATGAAAATCTCAAAGGATGAACAAGCTGATATTAGAAATATTCCAGTAGGAATTTCCAAAAAGGTGTACAAGGAGATGGTCAAAGAAATGGACATAATTGCATCACACAAGGAGCCATCTCAATAACACCATGCTTCAAATGTAATATGTAATCATTGAATTTTACGATTAGGAACAATAAATAAACAATTTAGCATTAAATATTAATTTTCAAGTATTTTCTTGCAGAAAATAAAAGAAAATGGAACTCATTCAACACACAAAATAGGACGACAAGGAAGAAAATGGTTGATATCTAAGTTTGTAAGTAATTGTTACTTATAACAACTTAACTAGATTTCATTTTTGTATATTTTAAGTTGTTTTACAACAATCATCATTGAATGTCTTCAAACATGTGCTAAAATACAAAGAAGAACCAGTAGACGAATTGATTGACATTGGGTTAAATATGGGTTGTGAGTATATGTTGGCATATCAGAAATTAATTGTGGAATTTGTAAGCATCTATCGATCTTGTTTTACTTAGCTCTTCTATAATTAATAGAACGCACAAATCTTTTATATTAAATACATGATTTGTTATGGGGTATAAAACTTGCAGGAAACAAAGTATGGAACTACACCAACAAATGAAATGGTGAAAGATGGCATGAGATTTGGTTTTGAAAAAATGTGTATAGTTCATGAGTCAATTGTTGCTATGGTACGTTATTTATTTTTGATTTAAATTGATGTATATTATTTAATATTGAAATTTTCATTATTCTCACTAATGTATATACACTCGTTACAGTTTATTTTTATGTTTGTAGATGGAAGGTGAAAAAGAAGAAAAAAATCAACACTGTTGTTAACACTGGAAAATCGTACAAGGAAAGACGACATTATTTTATGTCAGGCAGAAGGATTTACAGGGTTGAGAAAAATTAGAGAATCTGGAAATTATTTAAAAATCTCTCTAAGGTCTAAGGAAAAATTAAATTTGAGCAAGTCATAAATGATTTTGCGTGCAAAATCCTTTAAGAAGAACACCTTTGCGTGCCTTTTGACCCGAAATGCACGCAATACTGGGAGTGGCGAAAGTCATTTTCCGGGACCAAAAAAAGCACACTCCAGGACAATGATTTCACACTTGAAGCCACCTAAGGAAAACCACCAAAGCCTCCTTAGACATCAAGGGAGCACACAATGGAATAATTGTGGCATGTAGAAATTATATAACTAATGCGTTATATATCCAAGATTCTCCTGATCGCACACTATTTTAACTTCATGCACAATACAAAATCTATTCCACTATTGATCATCACATGCGGAAATTAAATCAATTGCAAAGCACACATGAAACCATAAAAAATCACACATATTAACACAGTGTTTTAACGGGAAAGCCTGAAGCTAAAAAACCCCAACTATCTGTATAATATATGTCATAGAGATCATGTAACAATATTCATACAAAGCTGAACATGTCAAGCTCTCAGTACAATACAATCACTACACACTAATCAGGCCTTGATCTAGCAAATCCATGCACCGATCTCTGCCACCTGCTAGCCTGCCTCTACTGCGCAATTCCTGCTGAAGAATGGCTCTGAATGAACTTGAATCGACCTAGCTTTCACTGCGCAATCCTCATTTGCATCTCTACTGAGTGTTGGATGAAATCAATGCATCACTATAGTCACAACTGATAGTCACACTTGCTCTTTCACCTACCTCTCCACTGGTCTCCACTGAAACTGTCAATGCACTGTAGTTAACTGATGTATTCTTTAGCTGATTAATGAGTTAATATTTAGTGAATTAATTATTAATTAATTCACACCACTCTCACTAGTGTATCAATCAGTTAGACTAGATACAACTAGCTCAGCTGGTAATCCTAGCGATAAAAGGGGCTTACACAACTCCACCAACTACTTCTACAACTCCACCAAACTGTCACATGAGTTCCTACTGAGAAGTCTCCATGCAATAGCTCCACTTAACCCTCAGGAATAGCATAATTCCTTCTGTCAGCTCCTGTGCCACATCTGTGCACTTAACTGAAGTGCTCCAAGAGAATAATATAATGTTTAGAGTCAAAATATTATTAAGAGCTAATAATATTCGACATATCTATTTTTAGACTGGCAATCTAAAAATAGATTCTGCCCAATATGTCTAAAAATAGAAGTCCATCTATTTTTCCAACTTGACCAACCATCCACAAATAGCATCCTGCAACTCATAGAATATGCTCGACATGTCTAAAAATAGACTTTGCGCCAAAAATAGCCTGCGGGCCCACTTAGTGAAGGCAATTATTTTCACTAAGCTCATCATCTTGTTGAATCTTAGCACTCCCTCTCAACAAGATAGGGATTATCTACCACCCCAATCCTGTCTCTATGGTATTCGAATTTACTCCTGGTGAGCGCCTTCGTTAGAATATCTGCATCCTGATCCTCCGTAGGAATGTAAGATAGTAACATGATCTTCCACTGCACACAATTTATGATATGATGATACTGGATGTCAATATGTTTAGATATATCATGAAATAATGGATTAACCGAGAGTTTAATGCAACTATGATTATCACAATATATCATAGTAGGATCTAAGTGTGAACCGAACAACCCGACCAGGATCTTCCTCATCCATATAGCCTCTCATGTAGCCAAACTTGCTGCCATGTACTCGGCCTCCGCTGAACTGAGTGCCACAGATCTCTATTTCCTGATGTACCAAGAAACTGCTATAGACCCGATACTGAATATCCCTCCAGACGTGCTCTTTCTGTCTGTTGGGGTCCCTGCCCAATCTGCATTCGTGAAGCGATGCAGCTTCACCTCATCCGACTGTCTGTACCACAATCCATATCCCGTGTGCCTATGAGATACCTCAGAACATGCTTTCTTGCCTTCTAAAAGAGCTTGGTAGGCTTAACCGTAGCTTGTGAAAGCTAGTTAACAGCGTAGCATATGTTCGATCGTGTATTGACTAGATACATGAGCAAACCAACCAACTGTCGATAAACAGTGGCATCCACTACCTTTGCCGATGTAGCATCCTCTTTCCTTCAACCAACAGGAAGAGGAGTGTCGATAGGCTTGCAGCCTTGCATGTTGAACTTCTCCAGTATCTCCTGGGCATACTTGCCTTGAGACACAAAGAGTCCACCCTTCTGCTACCAAATTTCTAATCCCAGGAAATAATGAAGGAGGCCCAAGTCCTTCATCTCAAACTCCTTTTCAAGATCAACCTTGCATGAGTGTATCAAAAGTTCATCACCTGTCAGTATCAAATAATATACATAAATTACAATGATCAACAACTTACCCTCAACCACAATCTGGTACAGGTTAGGATCCGCCTCACTCTTGGTAAAACCAAGTTTGGTGAAATAACTGTCTATCCGTGTGTACCAAGCACGAGGTGCTTGTTTCAGCCCATACAACGCTCTTTTAAGCCTGCACACATGCGACTCGCTGCTGAATATTTCTAATCCTTTAGGCTGCTCTATGTACACCTCCTCCTCAATGACTCCATTAAGGAACATAGTCTTCACATCCATCTGATGAATGTGCTAACCCATCTGCACTGAGAGAGCAAGGATGGTCCGTATGGAAGAATACCTTGCAACAGGTGCAAAGGTTTCCTCATAGTCGATCCCCTCGATCTGTGAGAAGCCCAAGGAAAAAAATATTTCCTTGTACTTCTCGATGCTCCCATCAGTAGCTTGCTTCACTTTATAGATCCATCTCGAACCTACCACTGATTTCCATTCTGGCCTTGGGACAATCTCCCATGCACTGTTTCTGACAATCGAATCATACTCTTCCACCATGGCATCTACCCATGCAGGGTCCTCCACAGCTTCCTCGAAAGAGGATGGCTCTGTCACAATACATTTGCTCATTAGAGCCATGTATCCAGTAAATTGGTCAGGTGTCTGTCTTTGTCTGCACTGTGATGTAGGTGCTCCGACATTCTACACTGCATCAAGATTCAGTCGCTCAGCTTCTGTAGTGCGCTTTCGCCCTCTGATGTTTGGCACTGCATGAGTGGTTTCTTCCACTCCATGAATCTCCTCTTGTGGCTGATCCACATCTTGAGCCTCATATTTAGGAAATAGTAGGTCCTCATCTGCATGCAAGTGTAGCTCCCTCTCAAGCGACAACTTCATGGCTTTCTCCTCATGAAATTTGATATCCTGTCGCACAACAGTCTTCCGACTGTCTGGAAAATACACACGATAGTTGTGGGGTGTTTCTGTGTACCCCACAAATATCCCAACCTCTGCAGTCAGCTCCAGTTTCTTCCTGGCATCCTTCGTCACATGAATGTAAACAGGTGAGCCAAAAATATTCAAATGAGAAATATCAGGCTTCTTACCAGAAAACGCCTCTTCGGGTGTACTCATGCCAAGTACTCTATGAAGACAATGGTTTTGCACATAAACCATAGTGTTGCATGCTTCTGCCCACAAGTGAATGGGAAGGCCCTAATCATGCAACATCGCCCGTGCAGCACCCACAATCGTTTTGTTCTTTCTCTCCATGACCCCATTCTGCTGTGGGTTATGAGGCGCTATGAGCTCTCTTTGAATTCCTTCAGCGCTGAAAAATTCTTTGAATTCGCCAGAGATGAATTCACCACCATTATTGGTCCTAAGAGTCTTCACTTGCTTCCCCGATTATTTCTCAACCAGTGCCTTGAACTCACAGAACTTTGAGTATGTCTCGCTCTTCTTCTGCATGAAGAAGATCTAGCACTTACGAGAAAAATCATCAACAAATATCACATAATACTTGTGCTTTGTTGTCGAAGCTACTGAGAAAGGTCCACACACTTCTGTGTGAATTCTCTCAAGGATCGTCGTGGCGTGACTATTCTTCTCATGAAAGGTGGCTTTCACAAATTTTTCGCATCCCTTTCACTGATCTGACTGCACAAGTGTACCTTTGGGAAACCCGGTAGAAATATGCTGCAAAATTTTCAAAGCACCATGGTGAATATGGCCCAATATTTTGTGCCACAATTCACTCTCATCCTGGCTCACCACTCCTTCTTCTTTGCCTGCCATTGCTGCACAACCATCTACCTGCAATTGTTAAAGGTTCTTAACTCGAACCCGTATCCTTCGAGTTTCACCAGTTGCCTTACTGTGTAGGAAAGACTTTCCCTCGCTAAAGACAACATCATATCCCTTGTCTTCCAACATAGCCACAGAGATTAGATTCTTCTTCTATCCTGGAACACGCATGAAATCCTTTAATAGAAAGGTTTACCAGACTCCTTCTCAAAAGAAATGGTCCCGATACCAGTCGCACTGTATCTACCATCATCGCCCATCTCGATGTGCACTCCAAGATCCTTCTCATCCAGATCACTGAAAAAATATTTGTCTCCGGTCATATGGAAAGACGCACCATTGTCAAGAAACCACACTGATCCCATCACACTTGAAACCAAGCATGCGATCAGTGAAAAATCCAACTCAAACTGCGAGGCTAAGGCCTCTCCAGTTGCAGATCCAACAGCCTACTTATTTTTCTTCTTCCGTGGACAATTAGTGGCGTAATGTCCGTGTTGGTGACAGTGAAAGCACTTCACCTTGGACAAGTCCTGCTTCTTACCTTTCGCACCAGATCGAGAAGGATTTTTCTTTCCCTTTCCATTCCTTTCTTTGGTAGCTAAAGCACAAGATCCGACCAAAGTCGCTCCCATCCTGGCAGTTTCTCCCGACCATTGACATAGTCCTCGTAGGAATGCCAACTCTTCGGAAGCCCAAGGAGAGCCAAGCTCACCAAGTCCTCTTCATATACAGTAACCCCCACACTTCCCAGCTTATCCCTGCAGTGGAAAAACTTCGTGAGGTACTTGGGTATACTGTCACCTTTCTCCATTTTTATTTTCCTGAGCTTGTATTTAAGCGCCAACTTCCTCTGGTCTCTTCTGCTTTGGAACAAGTCTGTCAACGATTTCCACATCAAGAATGGACTAGCTTTACCATGAAGGTTGGACATTATGTGATCCTTCACACCTTCCAACAAAATCCTTCGACATTTAGCTGTCTTCTTTTGCCATGCGTCAAGTGCGGCAGCATCGCTAGAAGCAGGTTTTGGAATTTCTGCATCTATGAACTCCTTCAACCCATTATCCTCCAGCACCACCTCCATCCTGTCCTTCCATGCATTATAATTCGAGCTGAAATCAAGGGCATACTCCAATTGTAATCTGTTGAAAGACATCTCAACTTCGACACCAATAAAACACTTCAGCAAATTCGAATTCCACCAGCACAAAACTCAACTGCTTCAATAATTGCAATTTCTCTGATCAATATCGCTCCGATACCATGTATAAATTATATAACTAATGCATTATATATCCAATATTCTCCTGATGGCACACTATTTTAACTTCATGTACAATACAAAATCTATTCCACTATTGATCATCACATGCGGAAATTAAATCAATTGCAAAGCACACATGAAACCATAAAAATTCACACATATGAACACAATGTTTTAAAGGGAAAGCCTGAAGCTAAAAAACCCCAACTATCTGTATAATATATGTCATATAGATCATGTAACAATCCTCATACAAATCTGAACATGTCAAGCTCTCAGTACAATACAATCGCTACACACTTTTCAGGCCCTGATCTAGCAGATCCATGCACCGATCTCTGCCACCTGCTAGCCTGCCTCTACTGCGCAATCCTTGCTGAAGAATGGCTCTAAATGAACTCAAATCCACCTAGATTGCACTACGCAATCCTCATTGGCATCTCTATTGAGTGTTGGATGCAATCAATGCATCACTATATTCACAACTGATAGTCACACTTTCTCTTTCACCCACCTTTCCACTGGTCTCCACTGAAACTGTCCATGCACTGTAGTTAAATGATGTATTATTCTTTTGATTAATGAGTTAATATTTAGTGAATTAATTATTAATTAATTCACACCACTCTCACTAGTGTATCAATTAGTTAGACTAGATACAACTAGCTCAACTGTGTCTAACTGAGTTAAACTGAACACAACTCCACCACCTACTTCTACAACTCCACCAAAATCTGTCACATGAGTTCTAACTGAAGTATCCATGCAAAAGCTCCACTAAACCCTTAGGAATAGTGTAATTCCTTCTGTCAGGTGCTGTGCCAAATTTTGTGCACTTAACTGAAGTGCTCCAAGAGAATAAGATAATGTTTAGAGTCCAAATATTATTAAGAGCTAATAATATTCGACATATCTATTTTTAGACTAGAAATCTAAAAACAGATTCCGCCCAATATGTCTAAAAATAGAAGTCCATCTATTTTTCCAACTTTACCAACCATCCAAAAATAGCATCCGACAACTCATAGAATATGATCGACATGTCTAAAAATAGACTTTGCGCCAAAAATAGCCTGCGGGCCCACTTAGTGAAGGCAACTCTTTTCACTAAGCTCATGATCTTGTTGAATCTCAACATGGCACACATTGGAATCATCCCCATCTCTTGGGTCACCATCCACAATGTACCAAGGGAGGGAAGGATGATTTGAATTCTCCTATAAAAGACCACCAAGAGATGAACAACTTGAGAGCACATTTATGCTGGCCAAAATTTCCCCAAGAAATACCAGAAGTGTGTGATCCGGAGCTCAGATAGAGGGGACTCAATTTTTGGCCATCCAACAAGTTCAGCCCACCATAGTAGAGAGAGGGGGACTTTGCACCCAATCAAGCTTGGAAGTGAAGACATCCTTGCATGGGGACTTAGAACCCAAGTTCTAAGGGCCCCTTGGCAAGTGGGTTAAAGTTTCATCCTCATTTCCTACCAGCACTCAATAAGAGGGGCTGAAAGCGCCACCGTTAGGATTATTGCAGTTGTTTGACTCTATTTAGAGCTTTTGTTTTATTTGTTTTAGTTTTAGTTTAGTTTTAGTTTGAATATTAATGCTATTTCCATATCTAGTATGTTTATGTTCTAGCATGTTCCACTAACTTGCTTGACTCCACTTCTTTTTCTGCCTGTGACCAATAACTTAAAAGGGTAAACCACACCCCTTAAGTTGGTGTGATTTCATACATGCATGCACCAAACACACTAACAGAGGATTGGCGACTCCACTAACGTTTATTTCCAAGTTTATGTGGTTGTGCCTTTTTCCAGAGACCTCCATCTGTGCTATGGAGTGGGGCTGAATTTCCCCCTTTTTTCTCTTGTAGTCCCTAGTTCATCCCAAGTGAAAAACTAAAGAAGAACAACTCCAAAAATTAATTTTGCAGGAATTTGCGCGCTTTTCCCTCCCACAGACACGCCCAGGGCGCGCGTTCAAAGTTGACCTGCGCACAGACATCACGCCTGTTGCATCCTTTTGCGCGCAAAAGACAAAATGAGAAATTTCTCCCATATTTATATCTTTTCCTGGTTGTAAAGTGCTTGGTAGGCCATAATAATTTTTCCAGCACTGGTTGAGGTACCTCGTAGCTTGCTAAAGCTCACTCTTAGCTGCTTTTTGTAGGCTTAGTGTTAGTTTTATTTCAAGTTAATTTTTGCAAAGTTCACACATAGTTTAAGTAGGGGGGGAAATTAAATTGAATTACAAAAAAAATTTATGTTTTGAAAATGTAGGTACCAACACACCTAGATAATTAGCCAAAGTAAGTGGCCCAAGTCCACGCATTCTTAGCTAGTTTCTTTTTTCTAGTGTGAAAATAATTAGTTTAGTTGAATTTTTGCACTAGGATTTCGGGACCAGGATTGAATTGTCGATAGAAGAACATGTAATCTCTACTGCCTTTGCACCCTTTGGTGATCCTAGGCAAACATATGAACACTCTCTATTCACAACTCACCATCTCCCTTTAGTTGATCACATATATTAACTAGGAAAAATAGAAAGCGACCCATATTCACACATGTTTTTATTTTGAGCATGGAACAATACAACATAGTTTAATAGGGGATTTTGAAAAGGATCATTGCATATCCACACGTTCAAACTATGTGCTTGTCCACTTTTTGATCACACACATCCACACATTAAGCAAAACAAAAACACCTTAAACTAACTTAACAAAACTCACTAAATTATCCCCACAGGGGCCACAAAATATTTTATAGTTTAAGTTAGGATCAAGGGGGTAGGCATCCAATAAGCTGCCTTAATCATTATTCATCTTGAAACATAGAAATTGAAATTTCAGGGAACTTTAAATCCACCTATCCGCCCACAGAAAATAAAACTTAGCGTAGAAGAGACCCGTTTCAGAGGGGGTTAGGCTTAGGCACAATGCGGGCAGGTATCAGTTGGGGCTACTTGACCCAGCTGATACTCAGTACTGTTAGCTGAATTAAAAAGAAGCCCAAGACTCAAATGCTCATGTGGGATGGTGGTACTTAGTGGCCAAATTTAGGGCATCCTTTCCCTATAGGTGACGGTGTAGGCAAGCGCTAGATCCTCTACCCTTACCTTGGTGGATTTTCTTCGGCTGATTGGGGGCGTTGCCAGCTCTTACGAGACGTTGTGCCAGCACTCGAAAGATATATTCTCAAGGAAGAGTTAAATTGAGTGGATGAGGATGAATAGGTCTTCTAGGATTTGAGTACCATACACAAACAAACAAAAACCATATTTTTGATTGTCTAAACACATAGGATTAATTTAAAGGGAAAATTAATTTTATTTTCACTTTGTTTTATGTATATGATCATAATTTTTCTTTGATCATATTCTCTGTCCTCTCAAATTTTTCCAAAGCCAGACCTAGTTGACACTAGAACGAACCCAACGGGACCTCGTCTATCTAGACATCTTTTGGACCTTCCCCATTGTTGAGAGGGGTTCCAGGTCTTTCACCATTTAGGCATTGAATATGGAACGCTGCCACCATTATTGGTTCGTCCTTTATTGGGGAATCCTTAGTTGGGAACCATGGTTTTTCTCCCAATGCCACACCACATACCACTCCTCCCACAACCCCTAGGGGGTAGAGGAGTGCTACCCATTCTGGAAGCCAGTTGAATACATAGAAGGATACGTCACAGAAAAGCCCTCTTCCTAACCAGAACTTTGTGTTGTCACAAGTTGCAATGGCTTCAACCTCGCAGTCACCCTTTTTAGCTTCGTTGAATCTACCAGATTTAACCAAGCTGACGAATGACCCCATTGCACACAACCCTACATGGCCTCCCATGCCCACGAAGCTCCCTTAAGATATTCCAAAGTTTGAAGGAAAGCAAGCGTAAGACCCAGGTAATCATGTCATGACATTCCAACTTTGTTTCTCATCAAACAATATCATTGAAAACACTATTAGATTGAGACTATTTCAACGCACTCTGACAGGAGTAGCCGTGAAATGGTATGTGGAGCAGCCCTCTGCTACACATGGAATATTTAGCGCCCTCGCCACCACGTTACTAACATATTTTCAGTTACCCATCCACCATGATTCTAGAATGGAATTACTGACACACTTTAGGAAAAACCCTGCTGTCCATATCTCGAACCATCTCCACAAATGGAGGCGATGTCATAGTTTACGTAAAGCCAAACTTGACGATCGGGTTCTATTAGAACTTTTCCTGAAAAATCTCACTGTAGAGATTTCTAAGGATGTGGCACAAATAAGGCCCATATCCGAAGAGGATGCCATCAGCAAGGCCCAACAGCTCGAGCTGATTTATACGCAATCAAGATATATTTACATTATCCTGCCGAACGCCCCGCGTCTGTAGAATTATAAAGAATTTCTTGGTACGTCAAACTCTGCAGACGGTCTAATTGGTTTTTTGACCCAAAATTACCTAGGCAGCAGTAGTCAAAACCCCAGTTACACGTATGGTGCTAACTAGAATGTACCACACCTCGGTTTTCAAAGTCATAATATGCCTCAGCAAAATTTGACCAATAGGCCGCCAGCATATCACCATGGAGGACCCTATCATTTGGCTTAGGGAACCTAGTACGCAGATAGACATACTAATGGAAGAGCTCCCCCCCAACACCGAGGTGCAAACCAGGGACCGCGTTATGCTCAGCCCCCAATACAAGACCCACCTATGCAAAATAATGCACAAGTGAAATTTGTGCAACCTTCCCAAAACCAAACACACCAATCATATAACTAGGAGAACTAACCTCCTAACGTGATTACGAAATAATGAAAAAAAAATCCCAAAGGGAATCCTGGATAGGGGGGCAACAACCACCAGCGCCCCCCACGATCTCAGGCTAGAGGAAACTCCAACCAGAAAAAAAACCAGGAGCTAGAAAATGCTCAACGACAGAGAAAAATTCCACCTCTTCGAACAAACCACTCTTGTTCGATCTATGGTGAGTACGACCATTATACTCACCACTATCCCGATCTCCCTGAGTTGAAGAAGCTACAGAGTAACTGAGGACAAGGAGGATCTTCCAAACAAACAACTGTGATGCAGGAACCTTTCCCCCATCAAGGGATAGTTAGCACTCAGCAGCAAAATCTAGATGACTCTGGAAAAAACAACCACGAAATCTACATGACTAGCGAAGAGATGTTTTTTCAAACACAAAATCGCAATTACAACACCCCACCAGATACCAACACGCCAGGGGCTAGTACCAGTGCACCAATTGCACCTTTGACCATTTCAAATATTCATATTGAACCATTGCCAAAGATGGCTAAGGGACCAAATAGGCGACTAGGAAAATACTCTAAGGTAGCCCATAGTTATAGCATCATGGATGATTTAGACCAATCTCCCACTTCTGTGTCAGCTTTAGAAGTATTGCAGTCATGCTAAAAACAATGAAAAGCCTTGATTTCTGTGTTAGGCGCTATTGACCTTGTCGATATACACCTAATGTATTTTGATTTAGACAAAGCCACCCCTAGGCTTCCTTTGATGGTCGCCTTTCAGATACTAGTGTTGGTCCAAAATATCACCATTCACCAATGTGTCATTGACGAGGCTGCATCCACATGCATCATGTCAAAATTTTTTTGGCAGAAGTTAGAGTCTCCCAAACTAAAACCACCAGTCATCACGCTTAGAGCATACGACGATTGTCCTTCAACCCCCGTCGGTCTCTACCAAAACGTCCCAGTTTGCTTTGCCAGAAAGACAGTCCATATAGACATTGAAATCTTGGATGCTCACTTGGACTATAATATGCTCCTTGGTCGGAGTTATATGTATGCCATGTCAGCCATAGCCTCCTCTGTCTTCCGCATTATGATGTTCCCCCATGAGGAAGACATCATTACTGCCAACCAATTGATGCATAGTGAGAAACAACCCCTAAAAAACAACGATTCAATTCTACCCTATGTAGATACATCCTCAGATATGATTTCATGGTACCAAGAATATGGCCCTGGCCATTTCAAGCCGTCGTCTGTCCTAGGATCATTCCTAGGATATCCTCCCATTATACCCGAGTCATCACCTGATGTCACAGGGGCTCTGGTGTGCATGATGTCCACATCAAGTGCTGAAGCTAGTTAAGACACAGACGCAAGCAGTAATGACACCAAGTCCTCAGCCACAATAGTTTATCAAGCCTACGCTACTTCCCAAACCCCTATCCTCTACCCCCCAACTGGTTTCTTCTCCCAGTAGGTTGTGGAAACAATGGTGTTACTAAACATATCGTTTGCAATACCAGTTTGGTATCTCATCCCCCCTACAGGGACAGGAGCCACACACATCACTGCCACTAGGTTAAAGCCCCTCAGTCCCGAGTAGGCCCCACCCATTCAAGAAACGGTCGAAAAAATCCCTGCAAAGGAAATTCCCATTGCAAAACTGATGATTATGGCTAAGAAAACCAAGAAGAGAGGAAAGAATATGGAGACTCCCTCCATACAATGGGAATCACCAGTTTGTGCCATATGTGACATAATAGGTCACCCTACCCATATCTACCCAGAGCTAGATGAATTAAAACAAATCCTCAGCTCTGAGGCAGACATCGTGATGCCACGTTCCCGTAAAAAGAACCCACCACCAAAGGTAAAGGAAAAGCATTGCATACTAATCATGCATGCACTATCTGCAGTAATTATGGCCATTATACCCATCATTTCCCAAATATCCCATGATATAGGGACACCTTACACACCATCGAGCGATCCTATCAAGAGGATCCATCCACCTAGTCTGCTAGAGATGAACCTTGTATCATCTTGTACCTACAGGAAGAACGACGGGCACCAGAAATAATCACAGTTATGCCCCTTCCCGTTATACGCTGCACGCTGTGT
Source organism: Pinus albicaulis (assembly GCA_034641835.2). Taxonomy (NCBI): domain Eukaryota; kingdom Viridiplantae; phylum Streptophyta; class Pinopsida; order Pinales; family Pinaceae; genus Pinus; species Pinus albicaulis. The sequence goes on along the minus strand of CM076578.1, from coordinate 1,511,135,702 downwards.
GATGAACGTGGTCACTTCCTCAAAGAATGCGTAGCCCTGGAACTCATCCAAAGATGGTATCCAATAGAATGGGTTTACTACATTGGATTGCGGGTAGCACAATTCACATGTCCTGTATGCGTCGACAATCACCTTATGGAAAATTGTCACTATATCCCCCAATTTCGCCTAGCCCTCACTAGTTTGTGCTCAGCTATAGTCCGCCTCTCCCAAGAAGATGACATGGACTCAGAATCCATAAACAGTTTGAAAACCCAAGAGGATGTGACGAGCAGATCCATGCTGTTCTTATCAACTTAAAATCAACCAATTAGGGAACCCCTACTTACCCCCAACCGCTCTCTACAGAAAAGACCAACATGTGCATTATGCAAAACACCCAATCATGTGGTCTCCATTTACCCTGATTTAGTAGAATTACGACGCTCGTACCCTTCGAGACCACAAAATGAGCATGAAGGGACCCCCATATCTAGGATATTTTTCCTTGTATGTCAAGGAAATCACTGTGGAAAACTCCGTACTTATATCCTGCGGTTCCGTCCCCTCATCGATATGATTCATATAATAGAGAAGAAACAAGATGATGAGCTTAGACGATATAGATAGTACATCACCCTTAGGCCAGCAACCCCACACCCACATGGGCATGATGGGAAAGCGAGGACGACACACCAACCAAGAATGACCCAGGCCAAACCTAGGATAACATGCGGACTATGCAACCTAAATGACCGCTGGGTCAATTAGTGTAAATAAATGAAGCCCCTCGCAAGCAGTTTTCACACAGTCTCTTCACTCCCTCAGATAATTCTCTCTAACCAAGAGAAGATCATACATATCTATTGCCGGATTTGTTCACAATTTGATCATACAATAAAATGTGCACATCTCCCAAAGCTAAGAGTGGTAAGAGCAGTGTTAAGTCTGCACTCACCTAAAGAGTTAGACACACCAAAGCCAACAACACAGAAATGGAAGTAGAAAACCACCTCTTCTACAACAGATCCTTTCCAAGCATCCACATCGGGGAAAGCGAACAGTGTTGATTTCGATACAATATACTCAGTTGTCACAGTGGTACCATGCACCATTTGCACTAGCCAGAACCACGAACTAGAGGCATGCCCGCTAATGGAAACATTCAGGCACCTCTGCAGCAGGCACAATTTCCACCCACAGGAAATTGACCATCCTAGCGGGGAACCTAACTATGAAAACTCCCATCACAGAGATTCTTCCCCCACCGAACGTCGACGACACGATACACCATATACGATTTGTATCATCGCATATCAGAAATAGGATTGTAGTCACCCCCACGTCCCAGGATTTCCACCTTATTCCTGTCGCAAAAGGTCAAGGTACCTTGCACTTTTGCATTGATTTCCGCAAGATCCCGAATTTACATGTCACTATCGAACTCCTCGATGATACCCAACCTCTAGAACAACGCCTAGTACAACTAGATCTCGTTGATAGAAGCCGATGATAGTCACTACAACACAACGAGGCCCATAAGAAAAGGGTAAACGAATCATTCGACCACCACATCAACCCTCGTTCATTCACCGAGGGAGAACTTGTCCTCCGCTATGATGTCAAAAAAGAATCCCTAGGGCCAGGAAAGTTTGAAACCTTGTGGAAATGACCCTACATCATAAAACATTGCCTCCGCCAGGGGGCATATATCTTGATGGAACCAAATGGGACATGCCTCAGCAACTCCATCAACGACCTTTACCTCAAGAATTTCTACCCATAAGGGCCAATATAGCCCTACCGTAGAGTGAACGTACACAAACCCAACCACCTTAAATTTTTGACTAAAAATATTATTATGAAACATGCTCAAAGTGAAGCCATGGATTACCAACCTAAACCTTACTTCAGATTTGCTGATGGAGCATCAAGATGGTCTCAAAGTTTAGCAGCAACTGCCTGGGTCATCTATCACCCTGACCGATCACCACTCTACACAAGCGGTGTGTGCATCAGTTCAAAAACAAACAATTAGGTAGAATATGATGTCGTCATCGGACTTATGTGCAACGCCCTCCATCAGGGCATACACCATATGCATTCCTACCTCGATTCCCACTTAGTAGTGTTGCAGTTAAACCAGACATTTGAGACAAGAGATTCACATCTATTTAGAAAATATTTGCGTGCAAAAATATTAAGCAGATAATTTGACTATATTAAATTTACACATGTACCAAGGAGTCAAAACCAAAAAGCTGATCACATAGCTAACAAAATTCTAAACGAGAATGCACCTCGAATAAACCGTCATACATAAAACTGAAATAGGTGACACATGTAGAGCCGCAAAAAATATCTCTCATATATATATAATGTTGTATATGTCTGAGTACAAAAAATAGTGTTGCCGACCCATCGGCCAACCCAAAGATACACAAAATAGTCATAAAAAAATAGGGGAAGCATCATCATAATGGGTTCTTTCCTCATGTACAAGTAAAATCTAGGGCAGTGCTCCCTCAGGAGGGGAACTTGGACCCACAATTTCTCCTGGTACCACTACTAGAGCTGCCGTCCAAATTGAGACTGCCACCTGACGTAAAATAGGCCGATAGTCCCTCTCCCGAGCCATCACCATCTCCAGCCATACCTCCTCGAGGTAATCCAAGAAACCTCGAGAAGGCATCCCCTGGGTCAAGCGGTCCACTCGACCCCAGGCATCCTCTATAACTGACACCCGAGTAGTCAGCTCAACATTGCAAGCTTCTGCCACATCAACACGTGCCGAATTTGCATCGGCATGAGCTCGCTTGGCGGCAGCCTCGGTAGCAGACGAGCTGCTGCCCTCTCTCGAAGGGCCAGCAACACCACCAGGTCCTCCAGCAACATCTCCTCCCGGCCCTCCACGACCACCCCGAGGTCTCCGAAGAGGACCGTGGCTGACCAATCGAGCCACGGGGTGACCTACCTCGCCAACATCTGCACGAGTAACCAAAACTTTGTTAGTGTCACCATAAAAAAAAGAAGCACATATATACTAAAATAAATGTAAAAAACATAAAACAATACTTGTTGGCCCCCAAGCATAACGAGGAGGGAGACCCATCTCTGAATCCCCCCAGAAGTCCATCCCTGCATATGGGAATGGCAGAAACATCTGGGGGTTCACCTCAAACCAGGCCTCTATCGTGGCATTCTAGTAATGCCCCACTATACCCCCACCCACTTGCGGCATCATAGGAGCCCACCTCCTCATGCGAGGCTCCCGTGGCCCCGCAGGAGGCACTGCCACCACTGGTATAAAAAAAAAATACCCTCTCATACATAATCTTGCATAGAATAATAGCATATGCAAACAACTTTGATCCACTCCAGACATTATTAAGCTACGTCACCATCCCGTCGTAGCAGAAGCGGGCAAAATCAAAGAAATGCCCGGACCTCAGCCGATGCAAGACTCCAACCTGTAGGCCAGATTCTCGATGCAGAGCTGACCACCCTATGAGTTTCACAATAGCTGCTAGAGCACACTACTTGGCCAATTCTGTCACTGAAGCAATGCTGATGCAACCCTCCGTAAGGGGTGCCCTGCCGCAATGACGTGCCCGAAATCTCTCCAAATCCACCCTCCTAGAAGGGAGTGGATAGCGCAATGCCTCACCATGAGGCAGTAACCCGGTCACAAAGTATACATCCATCTCAGGATGGATGGCAAGGTTAGTCCCACGCAACACAAACATGTTGCACCTCCTATGCCAATGCTGGATCAAGTAACATAGTAATCAGTCCTGCGACCGAAGAATCTCATTCTCCACGAACTATAGGAGCCCCCATTGTGCCAGCTGACAGTGTGCCCCAACATCAGCGGCCAATGCAGTACGGAGCTCGGGCCTATCCCACTCCCTCCACAACAACCTGTCATGCAAAAAAAAACCCATCAAAAACAAAAAAAAAATCAAAAAATAGGCAAAAACTCAATTTTTTTTTCCTTAGCCTTTTGCGTGCATGTCCCTCAGACATGCATGCTCAAGGCACACCTGTATTTTCCATAGGAACACATAAGGCGTGCAAAAATAGGGGAACAGAGCACTTAGAGAGCGCGAATCCCCAGAAAATGCGCACAGAGGGTGCGCCCTTGCTCTGATCGCCTGCACAATCTAGGGAAAAAAATCACTCAGAATCCATACAAACCAAGTTTGTACGGACCTCGACATCCTCAAAATGAAAAAATTAAAGTGCAGGACGTCATGGAGGTTACTTGGGTATGATATCGCTAATCCCTGGTGCTCATGATGACCACAATGGCAAGGACTGCTCTGCAAAAGCCTCTGACCTCTCAAAAAATCAACAAGTACAAATGAATTGAATTTGGGCCATATCCACCTATATACCACCCTTTTCAAAAACTTTGGAGGACTATAACAAGAGATCAGAAGGTCCATTCTCTGAACCGAAAGCAGCACTGTGATCAACATTCCATAACAAATAGAGGCGATGCCACACATTCGCACTCCCAAAAAAAAATTATTTTTTCAACGCCGACAGTTATGCCCTCTCTCATCATCTTTTTTAAAGCTCATGACTTTCAATAATATTTGATAAAGAAGATGCTTTCACTTGAGGTAGTTGTTTTTGCAGGAAAGCTCGTAAACCATCCACAACTCCATCCACTCAAAGTTCCAGAGCAGGTATCATTCTACCCTCAGCATGATAGAGTCTCAAAAAAATCTGCACATCCTGACATCATTTCTCCATCAGAAATCAACCATAGGTTCCACATATCCGACCATGTTTATCATCACCTCACCCTACACATGATGAACATCCTCGTTGGTTGGTAAAGCCTCCCATCCATGGCATTAGTCACCCACAGTAGACAATATATCACCGCAAAAGTGATACCATGGCCATACCACTTTAGTCTGGGAAACACCTCATGCCCATCCATCCATCATGCATAAGGTCAAGTTTTACCATACAAAATAAAACCCCTTTCCCGGACGATCAGGTTGTACAAGCAGATCAAAAGTGCACTACCGTGCCTTGCATTTGGGCCACCATACCTCCATCAACATAATCCCATCTGCGATATTTTTTCATCCGCTTCGTCAACCTCATACATGAGACCAACCAATGGGGCCCCCACCCTCAGCAAAAAACCTTCCTCACGTCATCAGTGAGCAAAAACTTTCATGTTTTTGGGCCCCTGTATCTGTGTTTTGTACAAACCAAACCCCATTATTTCATTCTTTTGGTAAGTGTACAAAGACCGCAAATAGTGCACTACGTCCCCAACCCACTCATTCATTTTTTCTCCCATGGAAGAAATCCTTGAACACCCATGGTCGGAGTATCACACCCTCACACAAAAGCCACCATGACATTCATAGCTAGTTTATACCCACCCTGGAAGTCCTATAGACTCCAGGTATTTCCCCATCAGAAATAGTTATGACTTCCGCTAAGATGCTTATTATACTCCAACCTTGGGCCACTGAATCCCCATCATCAGTTTTCAGTCACCCCTCGCCACCATGCCTATGTTAAACCCATCACATCCAGGTCCCTGAACCTTCATATCAAAGACCCCTCATTCGGTTGAGGCTTCCTTTTTTCGACTTCAAGACCTATTTTCCAAAAAGGAAGGGGTACCTTTGATCACCCCTCTCCATAAAAGGGGCATCCTTGGGTGGCACTGTGGGAGACATAATTTCCCATAGATGTTGTCAATCCTCTTGAAATTAAACTTCAACACAGGCTTTCATGTCAAGATGGTATCGTACCTTACAACCATTGCACTTTGATCAAATTCGTCGAAGACCTGTGCCTTCATAAGCATCTCTTTCAACAATGTTAACATGGGAAGGTCCCAGCTGTTAGCCATCTATAAAAAATTGTCATATCAAATGGTGGCTAAATATTTTTAGCCTTTAAGAAAAAATTCATGTCCAAATTGTTAGTTCTTAAAGTCTTATGAAGATCTTTACCCTTTGAGTTAATCTTCACTGCTGTTTCCCTATTTATCCTAAAGAACTTGCTGTTTTACCAAGATAAAGACTGCTTAAAACCCCATTTTCATTCTCATTTCCTTCATAAAAATCCTCTAAAAACCCTTCATTTAACCCCTAAGTCATCAAAACCCCCCTTTTAAAACCTTTTATTCCCCCTTATTTGGTTTTAAAATCCTCCCTTTAGCCTATCGAAACCCTTAGTTTGGCTTAAAAACCCTGTTTTTTGGCCTAAAAATCACCTTTTTACACTTTATAGGACTTAAGCCCCTGAGGGCTTATTTCCTTTAACCCCTCCATCTCATGTGTCCTTAGCCCCGCAATCGGGCGCTTAAAACACAAAAACCCCATGTAAAAACCTTCCCTCCACCTATATTGCTCTTCCCGACGTTATGGTTTCTGATAAAATATGGATCGTTGATCTATACAGATCAACGGTCATTAGGCCTAAACCCTCTTTCGAAGCCTTATTTTCTTCCTTTTCTTCTATTCCCCGATGAAAGGATTAAAATCAATGTGGACCGTTGATATTTGTAGATCAACGGTCATCCGGATACCTATTCTCCGCCCCACCATCTTCCTTGGCTCCTTTCCTTTTAACATTTTCGTCTCCTTCCTTTAATCTGGATCGTCCATCGAAGAGATATAATGGACAAGAATAAACCTAATAGCCAATTAACCCGCCCGCTCCACGACAAAAAACATCACGTCATCCCCGGGCCCCGCATACCTTTTAAACCGTGCAACTTTCCTGTCGCGTGCGATCTGCACCCAATCATCCAACGGTGGACGATCCGTTTCACAAAATTTTTGCACCCAGACGTAATGCCCGAAAATTTTCTGAAACTAGAGGTATTGTAAAGGAGATGTGTCAAACGTTGTATTGTATCACATTTTTTTGGGCAAACCGCTTACCACCCAAATGCAATGCGAAAACCACTGTCGGTTTTCCACCAAACCACTGTCCCCCGAAATGTTATTTTCTTCTTTAATCTTAACCATCGATCTCTGAGATTGAACGAATCTCATTGTATTTCACCTCCATTCATTTGCCCTCTATCTATTCTCACAAATGCTCCATTGTGAGTTCTCCGCCGTCGATCTCTGAGATCGGATGGTCCCGATTTAATTTCGCCTCCATTCCGTTTGTCCACCATATAACCATCCCGAATGACCCCATCAAGCAATCTCCATCGTTGATTGTTTTAAATCAACGGCTCTGATTCTTCCTCAACCACCCAAAGTAGTTTTAACCTATTTTTCGCAATATTTTATAACTTTTCTTTGTTTTTTGCAAGTTATATGGGGTTTTTCCAATAGATTTAAAAATGATACGAAGGCCAGGAATGACGATTCCTAACCTTCAGTACAGGAAGGGATCCAAGAGGTCTTTCATTAAAACAAACCCCTCCACCTGTGTAAACCTTTTGCGCGCCTGCAAAACAACAAAACACAGTAAAACATCAAATAAATGAGAAGTATCAGTGTCAAAGGAAAAGATCAGAGCATAAGTGAATAATTAAAGGTTTAAATTAGAGTTTTCAAAGGGATTAAGGCATAAATTCAAGAATCAAAGGCCTAATCCATAGAGATAAAGACAGTGCTAAAGGATAAAGAATCGAAGATGAAGATTAGGGCCTAATTAAGCCTAAACACAGACCAAAAGTAGATTAAAGGTGTTTTGAGGAAAAACAAAGAGATATATCAGTCCGAAAGGCCTCCACTGCCACATCAGAGGCTAATTGAATCCTCTCCAGCTACCAAAGAGCCACCTGCAGCTTCCATAAATCAAAAGAAGGCATAGTTATTGCCTAGTCAGTGATATTTTGTTTGAAGACAACCAGAGTTATTGCCAACCTGCCTAAAGAGTTTTAAAGTCTACAAAATCTGCCAAGTGGCTAAAAACTTAATGAAAACTAATTAATACATGGAAATATCATATAAATTCTCTATTAAGCCCCTCAAAGGCTGAGAAGCATTCACTTGTATTAATTGAACTTAGAGATATTTTCTTTGATCCCACCTCCTCATTTTCTTATAAAATCTCCTTGAGGAGCACATTGTAAAGGGTTGGTTTATGGATTTATGATGTAATAGTTGCTGTATCAAATCATTGTTGAATGTAAATAAATTCTGAAGCTCTGAAGCTCTATTAAGTTATTGAAGAAGTTAGGCTGAGAGGAGAAGTTTTTGCTGTGATAAAACATTGGACTTGAAGTATGTAACTGGATTGACAATCAATATACAAGCTGGTTTTTGGGATCCTGGTCTATATCATTGGTGAAGTACCTCTTACTGTTATTGTTTTCCTTTCATGTATGCCATTTTTTTCTCTTTTCTCTGATAAAGAACAACAAATATAGAGCTAGGATTTACTGTTAAAAGTACCCTACTCTCAGTGATAAGCTTTATCTTTATGTTTTCCTCCAATTGTGTATTTAAGAATGACTTAAGTTAAGTGTAAACATTATCAAGGAATGTTGTTTAGTCCATGTCTTGATGTGCAAAACTTGAAAGGAAGTTCTTGAATGATATTTTCAATACATGATAAGTAGAGTTAAACAAGAAAAGTTTATGGTTTGCCCTGTCTTCTAGTTCTTTCTCCAAAGGTCGTTTTGAAAGTTTCCCTAAGAGTATGCTGAAAGCAGGCCTAGATTTTAATGCATCTGACTTGATCTTAAGCTGCACTTTGTTCTCTTATCTGTTTTCATCCTTTCTGAAAGTAGTCTAGTGAGATTACTGGATTGTTGTCTGATAAGTTAGCTTTAATACAAGCTTGTCCAAAGAAGTTTATGGTTAGCCCTGTCTTTGGTTGGTTTCAAACAATTGCTTAAAAAGGCTTTTTTTGTATGGAAATTTGATAAATCCTTGTTGAAATTATTGAATTTTTCCACCTTCTCAACACTTTTAATGTTCCACTCCATCATTTAATCTAAAGGATCTTTTGATATATATTACTTTCTCCTTGGACCACTCTTGAAATTGTTGTACAATTAAACCCTTTTGTGACTCCATTGCCCAATGGTTTAAAGCTGTTTCATGCTAATCCTATTTGCTGAATACTTCTCAATATACTTGCATCTTCACCTTTTGAACTCTTTAATTTTGTGATATTCCATCCAATTAAAAAATCATACCTGACCAACCAAACAAACAAAAAACCCTTGTTCTTAATAACTAGCCTAATATCATACTAGAACCTTAAAAGATAAATCAATCTTTGCACTTATAGAGAGATCCCTCTCTATATTCAGGAGGGCTAGATCCTAGAATCCCAAAGTGGTTCATATGTAGGCTTTGCAGTTTGTATTTTCCAATCTTGCAAATTACAGAGACCTAACATTCTGGCGACTCCACTGGGGATTCTAAGTAAATTACATCTTATACATCCTTAAAAACCTTAGAAGACCCAATTTTTTTTTAGATTGGTATGCAAATCAATAAATGGTGGTGGACCATAAAACATTTTACCTCCAAAGGAGCTAAAAATTTCCACCTGTTGGCAATATGATGCAGAGTGTTGTCCTTGATGGCAACCCACTTGATGAAGATGATGGCAACCTACTTGATAAAGTTGTCCTTGATGCTTGATGAGTTTATTAATGATGTAAATGTGATGTTCTACAAGCAGCTCAGAAGGACCAGAGAAAGAAATCTTTAGTATGTGCCAGAACAATGATGAAAAGTGTATGTTACAAGGCATACACGGGTTTGTTAAGGAGAAGGCGCGTATGCACGCGGAAAAGTACGTGCCAAGTCGCGTATGATCAATTGCGCTCTAAATGTGTAAAACCAGGGGTTACTACCATGGTATTGACCCATTGCATTGAGCGCTGGATTGTTCTATTTGATACCGTCCAGGAATACCATCGGAAGGGGTATGGTTTTGGCTCATGGTATTGACAAAGGCTAAATCTATATAAGGAGAAGAAAATCATTGTGCAAAGGAGGGGTAAGATGTATGGGTTTTAATGAATACTTCTCTTTGAAGTATATCTGTATGGAATGGGTAACAGTTGAATGATAGATTTGATTTCATAATGCACCAGTGAAGAAAATGATGAAGAGGGATCTCTAGATCTGAAATGTATTTGTATCTTCTAGATCTGTTTATGGAATGTTTAGATCTGAGATGAGGCGAACATGTTTCTAAAGTGAAGGGTAAAATCTGAGCTATGCATCTGTTCTGAAGAATTATGCTGACCTAAAATGTCTGAAGATCTATACACAAGTTTGTAACAGAGTAAGCGCGTATATACGCGGGTTGGATTAAGAGAAAGCGCGTATGGGTTGTGAAATTAGTTCTGTAATATGTGCAGATGTATACGCGGGTTTATATACATGAAAGCGCGTATATACGCCATATCAGTGAAAGGAAAGCGCGTATGAAAACTAGGGTTTGCTGAAGTATGTGGTATGAAATGTCTGATCTGTTCTGCTGTATTACTGCTATCTGTTTATGATGTATTCATATAGATCTGGGTTTTCTGAATATTGATTATGTTGCTGACTATGTTGAGAAAAGATCAAGTTGTTGATTGATTGGTTGATGATTCATTGAATGAATTGATAAGGGTATAAGTTTCAGTTTGATGTATGATTGAGATTAAATGTGTGGAGTGGGTCCAGTCTGAAAATATGATGAAAAGTGGCCTGCAAGTTGTGATATATTGAAGCTATTGGATCCAGTATGAAAATTGATGAAACGTGGTCCATGGTGGTGCTGAGGGTTGTAGCCTTCAGTCAGGGGGTTGTAGCTCCCTTCCAGGTGAGGCTGGTAAACGAGAGCAGGGGGTCGTAGCTCCCTTCCAGGAGAGACTGGTAAACGAGAGCAGGTGGGTGCCTGCGTACTGGTATGAGTCTGCGCCAGTACATAGTTGTAAGATGTTTTCTTTATAATAAAATATTGAAGGCTGAGACAACGGCAGCGGTGGTTTTCTCCCGACTTGGGTTTCCACCTAAAATCCTGGTGTTCATGTGTGATGCTTATGTGTGATGGTTTATTCTGTTATTACTGCACATGCTTACTGTTATCTAATCATCAGAAGAATGAATGTTGCATAGATCTAAGTAAAGAATTAATGGCATAATAAGATCTCTGTATATACGCGAGTTTTATGAAGGATATCCGCGTGTATACGCTAGTTGGCTTCAGCAAAGTAGCGTATGGGTTTTTAGAGAATGAAAAAGTAAAAGTTTGAGTAAGTCCTAAATACTGATTCACCCCCCCCCCCACCCCCCCCCCTCTCAGTATTTTTCCCAACAATTGGTATCAGAGCAGGTCCTTCTACAGAAGCTTGATCGCTTGAAGGAGATCCGTCGAAATGGGAAGTCATGAAGGGGTAATGTCTATAAGGCCACCTCTATTCAATGGAAATAATCTGTTATTCTGGAAGATACGAACAAAAGCATATCTGCAAAGTCTTGGTGCAGAAGTATGGGAAATCGTGGAAGGAGGTTATCAGTATCCGGCAAGTATTCCTACTGATGCAGCAGAAAGGAAGAAATATGAAATCAATGCCAAAGCGGTCAATGTCTTATTAGGAAGCATGTCTGAACCAGAATTTGCTAAAGTGATGCAGCTAAATTCAGCAAAAGAAATATGGGACAAAATCATTCTGAGCTATGAAGGAGATACAAAGGTAAAAAGTGCAAAACTCCAAACTCTCGTAATTGAATATGAAAATTTAAGGATGCATAATGATGAGAGTATTGCCAGTTTCTTTTTACGTCTAGATGATATTGTAAATCGTATGAGAAGTTTTGGTGAAACCATAACCGATACTACTCTGGTGGAAAAAGTCTTAAGATCTTTGACTTCAAAATTTGAGTCAAAAGTATCAGCTATTGAAGAAAGGCAAGATCTGCAAACTCTTACTATTGTTCAACTACATGGTATTCTGACTGCTTATGAAATGAGACAAGGAGGTCCCCCTCAAATCAAATAAGTTGCTTTTAAGGCGTGTGCAAAAGGAAAAGAAAAGGAAGTTGTCAAGGAATCAAGTTATATATCAGAAGAAGAAGAAGCAAATTTTGTAAGGAGACTCCAACCAGGTACTGGAAGATTCAAAGGTAAGCTACCCTTCAAGTGTTTTACTTGTGGGAGAGTTGGTCATTATGCTGCTAAATGTCCTTATGAAGAAAATCATGATAAAGGGAAACAATTTGAAAAGATAAAGAGTTATTATACAAATGAAGATAATGATGAGGATGAAGAAGATTTTGACCAAGATCTGAAAGTGCTCATGGCAAGGAAGCAAAAGAAGAAGGCTACTCAAAAGAAGATACCTCAGAAAACATGTGCAGCAGAAAATGAAGAAGAGGAAATAGGTATTGCTTGTTGTTCTTGTGATTCACCTTCTTGTGCATGTAATGGTGAAGATAGTGAAAGTAACAGTATAAGTCTAGAAGAAAATCTCAAGATCAATGATGAAAGCAATGATTGGAATCAATTTCATAAGAGAGAATCTACCTACAAAGATATGATCTCTAGAATGAATGAACAGAAAGAAATAATGAATGGACAGATAGACAAGTATCAAAAGTTGTATGTTTATGCAACCAATCAAAGTGAAAGACTTGAAGCAGAAATCATCTCTCTCAAAGAAGATCTGGAAAAATAAAATAAGAAGAATGAAGAACCCCTATCATTTGAAAAGGAAGGACTTGAAGTAGAAATCATCTCTCTCAAAGAAGATCTGGAAAAATCAAATAAGAAGAATGAAGAGCTGTTACAAACATGTGAAGAACAAGAAAATTGGTTGAAGGAAGAAATTTTAAAATTGAATGATCAAGTAGAAGAAGGAAAAAGGGTTGAAGAAAGCATGATGAAGCAATGCCAAATATTGGAGGTTGAGGTAAACATTCTCAAAGGTAAATTAGAAGAAAAGGATAAACTCTTGAGGTTTCAAGATAGTACTAAGATTCTGAACAATATTATTAGTAATCAAAGGTCTCCTGCTATTAAACTTGGTCTTGGTTTCATGAAACTGTTAAAGGAGAATCTAGTTCACAAGGAAGTGCTAAAGATTCAAAGGATGTCAATGCAAAACTTGAAGAGTTGAAAGAAACAAGAAGTCAACTGAAAATCATGAACACTCAAAGGAAATCATTAAATAATGTTGAATGCTTTAAATGTCATAATTATGGGCATGTTGCAGCCAATTGCAGAAGCAGATTGTTTCAGTCACAAACAAACAGATTCTACACAGAAAGGTACTCTGGTTTCTTCAAGGGATATTGTTTTTCATGCAGCAAGTATGGTCATAAAGAAGTTGATTGCAATAGAAGGAAGAATAGAACAACACATTATGATCCTTATGCTTACTTTTCTGGTCACATAAGATGCTATACTTGTAACAAGTATGGACATGTAGAAAAAAAATGCAAGATGAATAGATCTGAGAAATTGGAGAACTTCCAGCACACAATAAGAAATTTCAAGCAAAGCTGGAAAAAGAAGGAAGACCGGTCAGAAACGTAGGGAATATTGACCCTACTGCAGTCATCCGCTTCTAAAGCTTACTTCTCATAATGACTGCAGGAATGATGTGAGATACATCATAGATATTAGTAATGTATCATCACAGGGGGAGAAATGTATGATGATTCTCATGGTTGATTTGGTAATTCTGGTTATGTTTGTTTCTGACAGTGCATCTGTTGTAAAGAAGACAGGTACAGGTGGTACAAATTCAGGAGGAGAAGAAGGAGTGTGAAATTTTCAGTATTTCACTTTCCATACGCGGGTTTAATGAAGTAAAGTCGCGTATACACGCGAGTTACAGTGGAGACAACCGCGTATGCATTTATGATAAGAAATTTAGTATGACAGCTGAAGATCAGGAACACAGGTTCAGGGGGAGCATCTGTCTGACTATTAATGATTGCATTATTGACATTATATCTGCTTATGTCTCAGTTCTAAATGATGATGATATGATACATGATTTATTATGATGAGTTTATGGATGAGCCCTGTTTGCTTTTTGCTGAAGAGTATTTTTTGATTTCACACATGAATGAGATGGAAGTCTTATGATTCAGAGATACAGACAGATCATGCAGAGATTGTTGCTGATGACATGCTATTGAAAGTATTCAGGTTGCACAAGCTAAGGAGGAGCCTTGGTCATATGGAAAGGATGCGTGGATGCACATTTTCAGGGGGAGCATTAGCCTTGCTGAGTATAATGCATTGTTGGCATTATGATGGTTCTAAAATATGATCTCTCTCTTGAGTTCTTTCTGGTATTGGTAATAAAAAGTCATATTTGTAATTTGATAAAAAGGTCATGTTGAGACCTATGATGTAAAATTGTAATATTCTGTCATGTAAGGACTTGTTCAAATTTGTAAACCCACTTGGTTGGGTAGTTGAGTCAAAATATGTAAATCCACTTGGTTGGGTAGTTGAGTCAAAATGTGTAAACCATCTTGGTTGGGTACTTGAATCACATATGGTTGGATCTTTGATGTAAGTATGAGTCATAGAGTCATGTACTTCATTGAAAAATATGTTTGAACATTCAACATGAACTCAGGGGGAGCATGGTAACTTCAGTGCACATCAGATCTACAACGCTCTTCTTTCTACATGAGGAGAAAAACCTTGTGTTGGTTTTTGATCCGCCCTTTTCCCTTGATGTCAAAGGGGGAGAGTGACATGGTGTTTGAATAGGGGGAGAATATCATTATGCTTAATGTATCTATCTGTTGTGATCGTGATCAAACACCATCGTGGTTGCCATCAAGTCCAAAGGGAGAGATTGTTGGCAATATGATGCAGAGTGTTGTCCTTGATGGAAACCCACCTGATGAAGATGATGGAAACCTACTTGATGAAGTTGTCCTTAATGCTTGATGAGTTTATTAATGATGTAAATGTGATGTTCTACAAGCAGATCAGAAGGACCAGAGAAAGCAATCTTCAGTATGTGCTAGAACAATGATGAAAAGTGTATGTTACAAGGCATACGCGGGTTTGTTAAGGAGAAGGCGCGTATGCACGCGGAAAAGTACGTGCCAAGTCACGTATGATCAATTGCACTCTAAATGTGTAAAACTAGGGGTTACTACCATGGTATTGACCCATTGCATTGAGCGCTGGATTGTTCTATTTAATCCCGTCCAGGAATACCATCGGAAGGGGTATGGTTTTGGCTCATGGTATTGACAAAGGCTAAATCTATATAAGGAGAAGAAAATCATTGTGCAAAGGAGGGGTAAGATGTCTGGGTTTTAATGAATACTTCTCTTTTAAGTATATCTGTATGGAATGGGTAACAGTTGAATGATAGATATGATTTCATAATGCACCAGTGAAGAAAATGATGAAGAGGGATATCTAGATCTGAAATGTATTTGTATCTTCTAGATGTGTTTATGAACTATTTAGATCTAAGATGAGGCGAACATGTTTTTGAAGTGAAGGGTAAAATTCGAGCTATGCATCTGTTCTGAAGAATTGTGCTGACCTAAAATGTCTGAAGATCTATACGCAAGTTTGTAACAGAGTAAGTGCGTATATACGCTAGTTGGATTAAGAGAAAGCGAGTATGGGTTGTGAAATTAGTTCTGTAATATGTGAAGATGTATACACGGGTTTATATACATGAAAGTGCGTATATACGCTGGATCAGTGAAAGGAAAGCACGTATGAAAACTAGGGTTTGCTGAAGTATGTGGTATGAAATGTCTGATCTGTTATGCTGTATTACTGCTATCTGTCTATGATGTATTCATACAGATCTGGGTTTTCTGAATATTGATTATACTGCTGACTATGTTGAGAAAAGATCAAGTTGTTGATTGATTGGTTGATGATTCACTGAATGAATTGATAAGGGTATAAGTTTTAGTTTGATGTATGATTGAGCTTAAATGTGTGGAGTGGGTCCAGTCTGAAAATATGATGAAAAGTGGCCTAAAAGTTGTGATCTATTGAAGCTATTGGATCCAGTATGAAAATTGATGAAACTTGGTCCATGGTGGTGCTAAGGGTTGTAGCCTTCAGTTAGGGGGTTGTAGCTCCCTTCCAGGTGAGGTTGGTAAACAAGAGCAGGGGGTTGTAGCTCCCTTCCAGGAGAGGCTAGTAAATGAGAGAAGGTTGTAGCCTTCTGCAGGTGGGTGCCTGCGTGCTGGTATGAGTCTGCACCAGTACATGGTTGTAACATGTTTTCTTTATATAATAAATATTGAAGACTGAGACGACAGCAGCGGTGGTTTTCTCTCGACTTGGGTTTCCACCTTAAATCCTGGTGTTCTTGTGTGATGCTTATGTGTGATGGTTTATTCTGTTATTACTGCACATGCTTACTATTATCTAATCATCAGAAGAATGAATGTTGCATAGATCTAAGTAAATAATTAATGGCATAATAAGATCTTTGTATATATGCGATTTTTATGAAGGATATCCGCGTGTATACGCTAGTTGGCTTCAGTAAAGTAGCGTATGGGTTTTTAGAGAATGAAAAAGTAAAAGTTTGAGTAAGTCCTAAATACTGATTCACCCCCCCCCCCCCTCTCAGTATTTTTCCCAACACCACCTGGTGACTCCACTGGCCTCCAATAGGCTTATTACCCCTCCAGTCTTTGTATACTCCTTTGGGAATGGATTGAGCAAACCCAATCATACTGTTGGTGGACAGAAAAATTTAAATCATCCACCTGGTGACTCCACAACTCTTAAAATACCAAATGTCTCCACTAGTAGAAGACTCTGAACTGGTTGAAAAGACACAGTGACTTCTTTATTACAAACATGGATCAATGTATAGACCCAGAAGAAAAACTACTGGTCATGATGGAAAAAATGATGTACATGCTTGGAAAGAGAATAGGAAGGTATGAGGCTAATTTAAATATTGATGATCTAGAGCAACCCATGCTTTTTTAAGATCAAGAACAAACTCAACCATACAAGACATGTATGATGAGCAATATTATAGAGAACACAATGAAGAAAAACTACTAATCAGGATGGAAAAGATGATTTACATGCTTGGAAAGAGAATGGATAGGTTTGAGGCTAATTTAAATATTGGTGATCTAGAGCAACCTATGCCTTTCCCTGATCAAACAAAAGCTCAATCACCTCAAGACCTAAACAATGAGCAAGATATGTATGATGATCAAGAATTTATAGAAGATGATGAGCAAGGTTACAAAGAAAGCAATGAAGAAGGTTGTCAAGAAACTCCTGATTGCCTCCCTATATCTTGTACTATGCTATTAAGAGAACTTCATGACCAAGTTGTAAAAAATTATAGTGAGCAGTACTTTGAGGAAACAAGTAGCCACTTAGAAAACACAAAACCTAAAATAGAAGCTAAATCAACACATACAGGGACTCTCCCTCTATGCTATAACTCATTTCAGATTTTAAGAGAAGAGTGGCATCCTGATAATGTAAAAGAAAAAAATCATGAACCTTATATGCAAACTGAGTGTCATAATAATCATGATGAATTGTTTGAAACAGAAGAAGATCAGGAAACAATAGAAAATCCTCAAATTTCCCCTGCAAAATCAAGTGAAGATCTCCTAGAAGAGGCTCAAGAAGACATCAGGCCTCAAAATCAGCCAACACAAGAGAAAGAGGACTACTGTTTTTCTATCCATGCTAAAAAAGAAATCCCTCTTTTGATAGAACAAGAAATTGATCATGTATTAAACAAACAACCAACCTCTGATAACTTTTATAAAACAAACGCTCTTGCTCATTTTCCTACCAAACCTTGTTGTCTTGAACTAGAAAATAAACTTGTAGATCGGAATAAAGAAATACTTGTTGATAACCCAATATGCTTGATTGGTGAAATTGTTTATACTAATGATTGCCCAATTTTTGATCAGTCTGATGATGATGAGTTTCAAACAGAAACTAATCATGCAGGGCAACCAACAGTTGATTGGTGTCATAAAAATATTTATCATCAGCTTGAAAGCAGTAATCAACCAATCCAATCCATCGGAAATAGCTTTCACATAATTGGGAAACAACAATCCATTAGTTGTAATGTTGGGATTGTAAAGGAAGAGGAATTTATTGAGCAGGATGAAGATAAGGAGCCTTCTCCTGATAGGATTGAGGTAATAAAAGATACCCCTGCTCAAGAACATGATGATCTCTTCATAGAGTACAGTCCACTGAGTCAGAGCATAACAGGACTACAAGAGGAAAACACTGCAATATATGATGAGTCCTCCAGTTCAGATAATAATGAAGATGAGGAAGTTTTTCTTTCTCAAGAAAATATTTATCTCAATCCAGTGGAGAAAGAAGAGGTAATCCTGGTTGAAACCTATCTTCCAAAAATTCTCAACCAGGTTAAGGATGGTGATGCTTCCAAGGAACATACTGAAGATATAGTCCTCAAAGTTGATGTCTTAGAAGCAGACAATGTACCAATTGTGGAGGGCCAAAAAGAAGAGAATTCTCATATTTTATTTGTTGATCCTATGGAAGAGTGTGTGGAGGCCCCAATCAGCTCAAATTTTCAAGCATGGATCTTTTGCAAGAGCCAAAGACATAAAACATTGTCACCTCCTGTGACAGCCTTGATTTTAAAGATTAAGATTCAATATATACTGTTTTTACCTCTAACTAGTAGCCAATTTCTCTATTCCTTTTTGTCACTACTCAACTGGCTACATTGGCACTATTCTATCATATGAAGCATGTAAATATTTCAAGTTATATTAGGTTAGATAGGGATGTCAATAAAGCTCAGCTCTTGAGCATTTAGTTGGTTGTTGATTTCTGCTTTGAAGAAAAAAGAAAAATACAAAAACAATAAAAAAGAAAAGAGGGCAGAGTGAAAACAAGAAAGGTACAACCCCATACCAAAAAAGAGAGACAAAGTCTGAAAGTGTGCAAGCTCAAATGCCACTCCTAAAAAAAATCAACACACTCCTAGTTAGTCATACAACCTGATCATGCCTAATTAGTTTTTCAATTTACTGCTGATAGGTTAGTGAATTAGATCAGCCAAACATCTCAATATTGGCTTATCAGTAAGGTAGATTAGGATAGAAAAAAAAAGGTTCAAACAAGCTCAAATCCTGAACCTATGAGATTGGTGAAGAACTGGTTCCAATAAGCTCAAAACTTGAATCAGATGAGAAAGAAAAAACAGCTAAAAAAATCCTAAAAACAGAGCTGAAGAAATAATGAAGGATGTTTTAGTTTTCAGATCTTCAGCCTTCACCATTTTGCTTTGATTTTCTGCAAATAACATCTATGTGCAACTTGTTTTTATGCCATAGATCAACATCAAGTTAGACTGCTTAATCCTAACTTGGCTGTTTTTAAATTTCTGTTTTAGAATTTAGAGAATAAAAGTCTGTCAGACAGCCTAATCCTGACGGATAGTAGTTAGGTAGAGAATTTATGAACTCAACTTATTCATCTGAGTTCATGGAGAAATAAGGGTAGACTTTGTTAGTTTTATGTTTTCAATAAAAGAATAAAATGTTGATGAAAAGGTTTGCAAGTCCAAATGCACCTTCTGAAGAAAAAATGTTAGGAAATAGGTTGTGTAGGTAGATGTTTGGGGAAGAATTTTTCTACTGATATCAAATGTCCTAATCATATTTCAAGCAGCTGATCGGAGAACATGAAAAGGTTGTCAAAAATTCAAGATACTGATCTACATTCACAGATGAATTTATGTGGTTCTTGACACCTCCAAGGAGCTGCCATCCCAAGTTGGAGCTGCTGTTAGCCACCTATAAAAATTTGTCATATCAAATGGTGGCTAAATATTTTGTATTTAGAAAAAATTCATGTCAAATTGTTAGTTCTTAAAGTCTTATGAAGATATTTACCCTTTGAGTTAATATTCATTGGCATTTACCTATTTATCCTAAAAAGTCTGTACATCAGCAAGAAAAGGCACTTAAAACCCCTTTTTCATTCTCATTTCCTTCACAAAATCCCTCCATAAACCTTCATTTTAACCTTCAAAATCATTAAAATCCCCTTTAAAAATTTATATCTCCCCTTTGTTTGGTTTTAAAAATCCTCCTTTTAGCCTATCGAAACCCTCAGTTTGGCTTAAAAACCCTGTTTTTTGGCCTAAAAATCACCTTTTTACACTTTATAGGTCTTAAGCCCCCAAGGGATTATTTCCTTTAACCCCTCCGTCTCATGTGTCCTTAGCCCTACAATCAGGCGCTTAAAAAACAAAACCTCCATGTAAAAACCTTTCCTCTGCCTATATTGCTCTTCCCGATGTTATGATTTCTGATAAAATATGGACTATTGATCTATACAGATCAATGGTCATTAGGCCTAAATCCTCTTTCAAAGCCTTATTTTCTTCCTTTTCTTCCATTCCCTGACGAAAGGATTAAAATCAATGTGGACCATTGATATCTGTAGATCAACAGTCATCTGGCTACCTATTCTCTGCCCCACCATCTACCTTGGCTCCTTTCCTTTTAACATTTTCGTCTCCTTCCTTTAATCTGGAACGTCCATCGAAGAGATCTAACGGACGAGAATAAGCCCAATAGCCAATTAACCAACCCGCTCCACGACAAAAAACTTCACGTCATCCATGGGCTCCGCATACCTTTTAAACCATGCAACTTTCCCGTCGCATGCGATCCACACCGTCGGATCTGCACCCGATCAACGGTGGACGATATGTTTCACAAAATGTTTGCGCCCAGATGTTAGTGCCCTAAAATTTTCCGAAACCGGCGATATTGAAATGGACAGGTGTCAAACATTGTATCGTATCGCATTTTTTTTTAGGCAAACCACTTACCACCCAAACGCAATGCAAAAACCGCTGCTAGTTTTCCGCCAAACCACTGTCCCCTGCAATGTTATTTTCCACTTTAATCTTAACCGTCGATCTCTGAGATTGAACGGCTCTCATTGTATTTCACCTCCATTCGTTTTCCCTCTATCTATTCTCACAAACGCTCCATTGTGAGTTCTCCACCGTCGATCTCTGAGATCGGATGGTCCCAATTTAATTTCGCCTCCATTCCGTTTGTCCACCATCTAACCATCCCGAATGACCCCATCAAGCAATCTCCACCATTGATTGTTTTAAATAAACGACTCTGATTCTTCCTCGCTCCCAAACCGCCCAAAGCAGTGTTAACCTATTTTTCATAGGATTTTATAACTTTTCTTTGTTTTTTGTAGGTTATATGGGGTTTTTCCCATAGATTTAAAAATGATACAAAGGCCAGGAATGAAGATTCCTAACCTTCGGTACAGGAAGGGATCCAAGAGGCATTTCATTAAAAAAAACCCCTCCACCTGTGTAAACCTTCTGCGCGCCTGCAAAACAACAAAACACAGTAAAACATCAAATAAATGAAAAGTATCAGTGTCAAAGGATAAGATCAGAGCATAAGTGAAGAATTAAAGGTTTAAATTAGAGTTTTTAAAGGGATTAAGGCATAAATTCGAGAATCAAAGGCCTAATCCATAGAGATAAAGATAGTGCTAAAGGATAAAGACCCGAAGATGAAGATTAGGGCCTAATTAAGCCTAAACATAGACCAAAAGCAGATTAAAGGTGTTTTAAGGAAAAACAAAGAGATATATCAGTCCGAAAGGCCTCCACTGCCACATCAGAGGCTAATTGAATCCTCTCCAGCTACCAAAGAGCCACCTGCAACTTCCATAAATCAAAAGAAGGCATAATTATTGCCTAGTCAGTGATATTTTGTTTGAAGACAACCAAAGTTATTGCCAACCTGCCTAAAGAGTTTTAAAGTCAACAAAATCTACCAAGTGGCTAAAAAACTAATGAAAACCAATTAATACATGGAAATATCGAATAACTTCTCTATTGAGCCCCTCAAAGGCCGAGAAGCATTCACTTGTATTAATTGAACTTAGAGATCTTTTCTTTGATCCCACCTCCTCATTTTCTTATAAAATCTCCTTGAGGAGCACATTGTAAAGGGTTGGTTATTGGATTTTTGATGTAATAGTTGCTGTATCGAATCATTGTAAATAAATTCTGAAGCTCTGAAGCTCTGTTAAGTTATTGAAGAAGTTAGGCTGAGAAGAGAAGTTTTTGCTGTGATGAAACATTGGACTTGAAGTATGTAACTAGATTTAAAATCAATATACAAGCTGGTTTTTGGGATCTTGGTCTATATCATTGGTGAAGTACCTCTTACTGTTATTTTTTTCCTTTCATGTATGCCATTTTTTTCTCTTTTCTCTGATAAAGAACAACAAATATAGAGCTAGGATTTACTGTTAAAAGTACCCTACTCTCACTGATAAGCTTTATCTTTATGTTTTCCTCCAACTATGTATTTAAGAATGACTTAAGTTAAGTGTAAACATTATCAAGGAATGTTGGTTAGTCCATGTCTTGATGTGCAAAACTTGAAAGGAAGTTATTGAATGATATTTTCAATACATGCTAAGTAGAGTTAAACTAGAAAAGTTTATTCTTTGCCCAGTCTTCTAGTTCTTTCTCCAAAGGCAATTTTGAAAGTTTCCCTAAGAGTATGCTGAAAGCAAGCCTGGATTTTAATGCATCTGACTTGATCTTAAGCTGCATTTTGTTCTCTTATCTGTTTTCATCCTTTCTGAAAGTAGTCTAGTGAGATTACTGGATTGTTGTTTGATAAGTTAGCTTTAATACAAGCTTGTCCAAAGAAGTTTATGGTTAGCCCTGTCTTTGGTTGGTTTCAAACAGTTGCTTAAAAAGGATTTTCTTGTATGGAAAGTTGACAAATCCTTGTTGAAATTATTGACTTTTTCCACTTTCTCAACACTTTTAATGTTCCACTCCATCATTTAATCTAAAGGATCTTTTGATATATATGAATTGCCCCTTGGACCACTCTTGAAATTGTTGTACAATTAAACCCTTTTGTGACTCCATTGCCCAATGGTTTAAAGCTGTTTCATGCTAATCCTATTTTCCGAATACTTCTCAATATACTTGCATCTTCACCTTTTGAACTCTTTTATTTTGTGATATTCCATCCAATTAAAAAATCATACTTGACCAACCAAACAAACAAAAAACCCTTGTTCTTAATAACTAGCCTAATATCATACTATAACCTTAAAAGATAAATCAATCTTTGCACTTATAGAGAGATCCCTCTATGGATTCAGGAGGGCTAGATCCTAGAATCCCAAAGTGGTTCATATGTAGGGTTTGCAGTTTGTATTTTCCAATCTTGCAAATTACAAAGACCTAACACTAGCCAACACCTATGTGTACAATGTGAAGTTATATGCCATACCAAGTTTACACATATGGTTACCACGTTCCACCTATCGTCAAAGAAAAAAAGCCCCTGAGGGCATCAACAATCGTCGTCATCAACCAACAGATCACTACCATATTAGTGACACAAACAAAACATGTATATGTCAAATAGATTTGTTTAACTAGCCACAACATTACGAGCATGGGACATGCCCACCTGGTAGAAAATATGTATATATTGTATTATATTTTCTTACAGGGGTCCCACAGGACATGGTCGTTCTTCTTAGCGATGCAGGGTGTCTCCAATTTCGAGCTTCACACATGCCTCTCTCTCTCTATGCACAATATACAGAAAATAAAATATAATGTATTTTAGCTATACAGTTCTTCCTAGACCTCACACATTAGGGGGAAAATATTAACACTGGAAAATCGTACAAGCAAAGATGAAATCATTTACTATCAGGTAGAAGGATTTATAGGGATGAGAAACATTAGAGAATTTAGAAAGTATTTAAAAATATCTAAGGTTTGAGGAAAAATAAAATTTGAGCAAGTCATAAATGCTTTTGCGCGCAAAATCCTTCGAGAAGAGTGCCTTTGTGTGCTTTTGACCCGAAATGCACGCAATCCTGGGAGTGGCGGAAGGTACTTTCCAGGACCACAAAAACCACACTCCAGGACAATGATTTCACACTTGAAGCTACCTAAGGACAACCACCAAAGCCTCCTTAGACATCAAGGGAGCACATAATGGAATAATTGTGGCACACAATGGAATCATCCCCCTCTCTTGGGTCACCATCCACAATGTACCAAGGGAGGGAAGGAGGATTTGAATTCTCCTATAAAATAACATCAATAGATGAACATCTTGAGAGCACATTGTTATGCTGGCCAGAATTTCCCCAAGAAATAACATCAGTGTGTCACATCTGGAGCTGAGATAAAGGGGACTCAGTTTTTGGCCATCCAAAAAGTTCAGTTCACAATAGTAGAGAGAGGGAGACTTTGCACTGAGGCAAGTTTGGAAGTAAAGACATCCTTGTATCGAGACTTAGAACCCAAGTTCTAAGGGCCCCTTGGCAAGTGGGTTAAAGTTTCATCCTCATTTCCTACCAACACTTAATAAGAGGTGCTGAAAGTGCCACCGTTTGGATTATTGCAATTTTTTGACTCTATTTAGAGCTTTTGTTTTATTTGTTTTAGTTTTAGTTTGAATATGCATGCTATTTCTCTATCTAGTATGTTTATGTTCTAGCATGTTTCACTAACATGATTTGTAGGAATTTATAGGGTAAGTTCCATAAATCAAGAACCAAAGGTCACTGCTCACAAATATATCACAAATCAGTACACCAGTATAATCACGTGGTTAAAACCCTCAAAGAGGGAAACAATCCATGCCCTGAGCCAACGCAACCACTTCAGGGAATTTATTAATATAAAATAAAAGTTACATATGTTTCTCTCATAAACGGTTACCGGAAAAATGAACCTCCATGCTATTTAAATAGAGATCATGGACCAATCGGGTGTTAAGCCACTGATCAAGTGCAGTTAATACCGAGGTGAGAGATAACCGTCGGATCACTACAAATCGTGACTGTCGGATTATAAGTTACAAATGTACATGGTAAAGAAACACACTTTACCTAACTCTACACTAGACTAAGTTATTCTTAACTATTTCCTATGTGTTGGAATATCCTAACATCCCCCCTTAAGAAAAACTTGGGATGGGATTGAAGGATTTACAAAGGTGACACAAAAGGAGCCTATTTCCTATGTGTCAAAATATCCTAACATCCCCCCTTAAGAACAAATTGGGATAGGATTGAAGGATTTACAAAAGTGACACAATAGGATAAGGAAGGAGGCATTAGAGCCTATCTCCCCTTAATGACAACTTTCCTGAACTCCAAGCATGGATCAAAGTTTGGTAAACTTCGCTTCTGTGAGAGCCTTCGTAAAGATATCAGCGACTTGATCATTGGTCAGACAATACTGCACTTCAAGAACACGATCATGAATGAGATTTCTGATGAAGTGTATGTGGAGTTCAATGTGTTTCATACGCTGATGCTAAACTAGATCTTAACATAGTTGAATGGCACTCTGATTATCACACCAAAGTGTAGTTGGCTGCTGCTGATGAAGACCAAATTCAGATAGGATCTGACGAAACCACATGGCTTCCTTGCTGGCTTCAACTGCACCACGATACTCTACTTCTGCTGAAGAAAGGGAGATGGCACTTTGTTTCTTACAAGAACAAGTAATATGTCCTGAAACAAGAGTGAATACATATCCTGCAGTGGACTTCCAATCATCAGGATCACCAGCCCAATTAGAATCAGTGAAACTAATCAACAAGGGAGATGTTCCTGCACTGTAATGAATCTCGAACTGAACTATACCTCGAATATATCGAAGTATTCTTTTAGCTGCTTTCCAGTGACTTTCATGAGGTTGGTGCATAAACCGAGCGACAAGACCAATGAAAAAGGAAAGGTCAAGATGGGTATGGGTTAGATACAAAAGTTTACCAACAAGTTGACGGTATAAGGTAGCATCAACTTCAGGGGTAGTGCATTTGATTGAAAGCTTGACTCTAGACTCAAAGGGAGAAGGGGCAGGCTTACAGTTTTCCATGTGAAAGTGGTGTAGAAGATCATAGGCATACTTGGACTGAGAGAGGGTAATGCCTTCCTTGGATTGCAAGACTTGAATACCAAGGAAGTAATGCAAGTGTCCTAAGTCTATCATTTCAAACTTCTTTTTGAGGCTAGAATTCACATGGTTTATATGGTTTGGATCACTACCAGTAAGGATAAGATCATCAACATAAAGAAAAAGGAAGACGAAGGAATTACCCACCTTCTTGGTGTAGATAGTGTTGTCAGAATGACACCTAGAAAAGCCATTATCTAAGAGAAATCTATCCATTTTGGCATACCAAGCCCAAGGAGCTTGTTTGAGGCCATAAAGAGACTTCCTAAGGTGACAAACAAGGCTGGAGTCTTTTTGGATAAATCCAGGGGGTTGTTCCATGTAGATTTCTTCATGCAAAGCGTGACCTTCATATTATAAGTTACAAATGTACATGGTAAAGAAACACACTTTACCTAACTCTACACTAGACTAAGTTATTCTTAACTATTTCCTATGTGTCAGAATATCCTAACATGCTTGACTCCACTTCTTTTTCTGCCTGTGACCAATAACTCAAGAGGGTAAACCACACCCCTTAAGTTGGTGTGATTTCATACATGCGTGCACCAAACACACTAACACAACCGTGAAAAAAAATTCCTCAAAATATCCCAAGTCATGGAAGTAGCTCGAGCAATGAAAACAGTAAAAGCGAAGAATGATGATCATTATGTTTTGGGTATCAAAGCAAGGCATTGTGTTTTTTGAAATATTTGTCTGTGAAATCAGACATTTTGTTTAATGTAATGGACATAGTGTCCCAATTGAAATACAAAGGGATACCAATAACTGTACCATTTTGTATGACAAAGAGTGTCTTATTCATATATATATATAATAATATACATTTTAATTTATTCTGTTGCGTTCTCCATTGTCGCTATGAAATGTAAAACCACTGATTAAATATATGAATGATTAAATATTATAATGAAGAGATGTGAAATCTGATGATATGATATAACAAATTAATCCAAACATCACATTCAAATGCACTAATAAAAATTTAATTGATATGAATACTATTATAAGATATGTGTCGAATTTTGATGAATAATGAATTTAAAAAAATCACAATAATTGCACTGTCACAGGTCAATGTTTCTACGAACTATGGGCACCGCACAAATACCAATACCAATACCAATTATAACTCTCGGTGTGTTTGTGATATACTGCACACTGGTGTGCTTCTATGACCTATGTGCACTGCAAAAATACCAATACCAATACCAATTATAACTATCAGTGCGTTTGTGAGATACTGCGCATTGGTGCGTTTCTACGACCTATGGGCACCACACAAATACCAATACCAATCCAAATTATAAATCACGGTGCGTTTGTGAGATACTACGCATTGGTGCATTTCTACGACCTATGGGCACCACACAAATACCAATACCAATTATAACTCTCGGTGCATTTCTGAGACACGGTGCACTGGTGCATTTCTACGACCTATGGTCACATCAAAAATACCAATACCAATTAGAAAGATTGGTACGTTTGTGTGGTAGTGTGCGCCGGTGCATTTGTATAATACTCCGCACCGGTGCATTGATTTGACCTATGGGGACCGCCCAAATCCCAATACCAATTAGAACGGCTCGATGCATTGTATCAACTAGAGTGTGCCCAGTGCTATGCTAGACCTTAACAACCCAGTGCATGAACCTTCGACTGCCCTGGAGCGACTGTCTGGATGACACACACTGGGATGGTTATAAATGCCCCAGGGTGTCCTATATATATATATATATATATATATATATATTTTCCTATCCCAGTGCTTGGTAGGTTTGAAGTACTGGTGTGTTCACTCCAAAATGCATCGGTGCATTGACACCTGAGTAGTGAACCGATGAGAAAACATCCGTAATAACCTCCGACCACCTAGTTTTTTTAGTTCTATTGAAATTTCGTTAGAAGCTCCACCAAAACCTCTGTGACCGCAAACAAATGTTGTAGAAAATGTTTTTTTGACAATTTTGGCCAATTTTATAATCCGTTATAACCTTTGCTATAGGGTCTTTTCCTTGTAGTGCGTTTTCGACCCCTGCCCGGTACATCCGGTCCATAAACCAAAATTATAATGCACCATGAGGGGGGCACGTGGTGGCCCTAGGCTAAGCCATGTGCCTCCTCCTCATTGGTCTACCCACGACCAATAAAAACATGCCAACTAACATACCACTGCATCAATAATACCTTGCCACTTGGAAGCCCTCCATTTGTTGAAGAAATGGGTTTACCAGCCTGTTGACCTGCCTAGTCAGCATGCCAGGTCAACAATACAAACCGTTGACTGGGCTCCCTGTCTGCTCAATTTTTTACCAAATTTTCGTGCTTAGGAAAACTTACAGAACACATTTCTGAGCCCATACGGGGTCCATTTTGTGTGAAGTGAGTTGCAATGGATTCAGAATGATGAAAACTACACAGTCATTCAGGTTTCGTGTCATTTCGAGAATTTTTATTTTTGAGAAAAAATTTAGCTTCTGATCACTCTTCCCCATTGAAAATATTTTGGACCCCAATTCAACTTCTGAAGGTTTAGTTCCCCCATTCTCCCAAACTTTATCAATCGACGCTTGTCGTTACTTGACTCCTCAAATGACAAGCTCTGATAAGTTGGATGAAATTCTAGATGCTCAAAGATCTCCTCTGATAAAAACTAGGATAGGCTATGAAGGAGAATTAAGCAAAGGCAAAGAAAAGGAAAAAATAAATATCATTTTTGTAAAAGCAGAGAAGGATAATAAAACAACTCAGAAGGTTCCTACAGAAGAAGAAACCTGCAATGAAGTAAACAGAAACCAGAAGGAACCTCAAATGACAAAGAATGAAATAAATAAACAGTCAACTGGAAAAGGCTCATATACTCCTGAATATGTCAAATTTGGAAGCCATCAAAGGAGATTCTTCCTGTTGACACCTAATCCTATGGGATGGGTGTGGATATTTAATTTTGTATAATAAATAATATTGGGAAATAAGGATGGTCAAGAGTCATTGGGAGATGAATCCCAATAGCCTCACCTCCATGTATAAATGCATGTTCATTCTTCATTCAATAACACATTCTGATTTGAGGAGTTACCTCCTGGTTTGACATGGTATCAGAGCGTAGGTCACGAGTTCAATACACACCCGGCTCGCGTTGGGGGGGAGATTGTTGGAAATTGGATAAACCAACGCTCCCCATGTGTTTCATGACATGGAATAACTGCCTTTCGTGGATCCTTATCTCTGGCGATGCGATCGTTGACTAACACCTGCGGGTTTTGGTCTAACGGCAATGCCACCTCCCCCTTATGAAAAATGCCACCTGTTATGCCTGCCACAAGCTGGGACATATTGATGCATACTGTCATACAAGGAAAATTGATTCAAACCAGCTGTTAGTGTCAGTATTTGCAGCCTTCCTCCAGTGATCAAACATGCTCTTACAAAGTGATTTTAAGGTGTCAAGGTCAAATTTTTTCATTTCAGTGAGTCTTCAAGTAAAATTTGGTCACTAGGTATTAGGTCTAGGGTTTGCTTTTACTCTTGTCAAAGTTGTCCAAATGTCGGTCCATGTCACCATTCAACTGAGTGTACCATCATTCAGAGGGTTTTCATCATCATGTCAGGTTCCAATGGGTCATTTTACACCTTGTTCATGCTTCAGTTGTGCCTAGGTAAGGTTCATTTCCCTCTCCTAGGGTTTTGAAGGTAATTTCTCTCGGATGGTCAAATCATCAGCAAAACTTGTATCCTGATGTTCATACACCTTCCCCTATCCTTAATGTACCTTATTAAACACTTCCCATCACTGAGATCCCCCAAATTCCTCATTTTCGCACAAACCCTAGTTTCTTGCTACAACTTGGCAATTTTCTAGGCTAGGCCTGTGTTTTTCCCTTTTGGACCCCTTCCCCTCACTCAATATTTGAAATTCCACTTTCCCCTACTTCCTAACATCCCTCCCTACTTCCCAAAATTTTCTCAAGAATTTAGAAGCCCCTTATCCCCTTCATTTCACTTCATTTCGACAAATCCCTTGTTCCACACATCGGGATAGGTTTTACTCCAATGATGTTTATGAGCAATAAAATATGAATTTGGGAAAAATGAGAGAGGTTTTTGTCCAAAATAGGCCAAGGAAGAAAAAAATACTTCAATTTTTACACGGGTGTCATGGTTTTATAGAAATGTCAAAAATACAGTTGCCTCGGGAGAATTGATGCACCTCTGAAGTGACCTTGGGAAAATCAAGCTTTCTCCTAGCTTGGTTGGCCAAATGACTTTCTTGATGAGTCAAATGATAACTAGACATAAAGAGCTTACCAATGAGCTATCATGAGATCAATTTTGAGTTGAGGAAGACCTTCAAAAGTTTACTGCAACAGCACTCTACCTTGAGGCAGCCTCATTTTTCACATTTTGACCAGTCTTGGGAGAAATCAGTTTTGGAGGGGCAAATGAAGGCCAAATTCATAAATTCCACTTGTGTTGGAAAGTATACAGGAAGAAATTTCCAAAAAGACCACTTGGCACAAATTTGGACACTTGGATGGCCTCCAAAATCAGCTGCAAACAAGCGCGACGCATAGGGAAATCAGGCGCAGTGCATTGGAGGATTTTGCTCATTTTTGGTCAAAAACTATGTTTTTCGCCTAGTTTTTTCACAGTTTGACTTTTTTTTTTTCCTTCTATTTGTAAAAATCATGATGTAATTAAATGTAACATGATGGATTTTGATGTAATTTTGCTAAATTTTCACTCATAGAGGTAAATTCATCCATCAAAGGGTAGTTTGCAACTGAATGAATCAGTTTCCTAGTTTTTAGAGGCAAGGTGTTCCACTGCCTACTTTCTAGTTCTCAGTTTAGATTTTGTTGGAACAGCTCCTAATATTATGAGCTCGACCCCCATAGGCTAGGATGAGTTTTTGTTTGCCTATATCTTGTGATTTTTGAGTCATTAGCATGGTTGGACTTTTGGGAATTCTTTGAGCATCATTGTACATTCATCTCTGCATTTTTGGCAAAGGAATAGACCAGGGTTTGCAACACTCTATGGGATTAATGTGGCATCTTGCTTTGATAGTGTGTTTCTCTCTGCAAATGTAAGTTTACTGGTGTTTTATGTATTCCATTTTCTCTCTTATTTCCTCTTAACTAAAACAAACAAGGATAAAGGTAGAATCCATTGAAATTGCAGTGCTCTACCTAGGGTTTGTTTAGTTATTTATGTTTTCAGCTGTTTGAAGAGGATCCCTGAAGGTTTATTGCCCTCTTCAAATCCTCACCTATCTAAATCTCTCCATTTATTTCAATTGGAAGTTTCAAATCAATTGCCTGCCTTGCCCCATTGAGATCTCTGCAAAACTGAGCCTCATTCCCCAGACCCAAAATCTACCTTTCCATTTGAGCCAACAAAACATCCTTAAATTCAATCAAATTCTTCTGCACACATACCTAGCCTAAAATAAATTTTCACATCAAGTCATCTCAAGCCTCATTGATTTTTTTTGCTGAGATTGATAAGGAGAGAGCCCTCTCCCGATCTGGTAGGGCTAGCTACTAGGTTAAGCGTGGTTTGATGTTACCCTAGATTCTGCCTTTCTCAGCCTGAGTTATATTTAGGCAATAACATAGTGGCGACCATACTAGGGAAGAAATTTTTTTTGTTTGCTTTATAAACTACAGACGGAGCCTGAAGTTAGCCAGGTAGCCTTCGAAACGCTCTTGCTTTGCATTAGCGAAAGTAGATGAATGCTGCTTCAGTCAATCTTCGGTCTAGTTGATGAACTGAACATCTGGTTTCCTTAGTAAGATCTAATCAAGTTTAGATCTGATTGTTGATGGTGGACAACGATCAGACACCGCAAGGCTGAAATCATTCACCTGGCGACTCTAAATTAGTTTCGAGATCAGATCCAAGGACTCCACTGGAGGATGAACCTGACCAGCAGAAACGTGAAAGGACAATATGGAAAGATCAGGTATTCAAGTTCGAATTTCATCCAAGACATTTTGTTTTTTGTCATAAATTATTTCTTCTCTTTTCTCGAGAATGTCAAGAAGGCTTTGCAAAGTATATTGTATTTGAGAAAATATCCTCGGCCTGCATTTGATTCCTTCCCTTTGAAGATTATGAATACCAAATATTTGCATGCTTTTGAGCTTGATCAAGACCTTTCTTCCGAATCTTGTGATGACCATCTTCAAACTGATGAACCTCAAGTGACCAAGACTGATTCTGCAGCATTTGTACATACCCCTATACCTTGTAAAATTCCAGATCGATACAAGCCTCTGATTTTACCTCCTATGTCCCATGCTTTCCCTAAAAATCATGACCTATATCTACCAAGATTTGATGGTGAACGCGACAACATCACTGCTGAGAGACATGTTCTGAATTTTGAGTCTTTTCTTGACCTTTTTGAAGTTGATAAAGAGGATGTCAGTATTAGGATTTTTCATCTTTCTTTGCAAGGAAAAGTCAAGAGTTGGTTCAAAACCCTGCCTAATGCGAGCATCTCAGATTTCCAGCAGTTCGTCAAAGTTTTCCTCGACAGGTGGGTGATCAGACAGAACCCTTTCTTGATTATAGAAGAGTACAACCAACTAAAAAGATAGCCAGGGGAGATAGTACAATAGTTTTCTACCAGATTTAACCAAGTTTATTTTTCGATGCCAATTAATATAAGGCGTCCTCCTGGATCTACTCTCTTGCACTACCCGGGTGCCTTTGATCCAGAAATGGAGTTTCAGCTGAGAGAAAGGAATCTTGCAACACTTGAAGAGATGCAGAACAATGTAGTAGATGTAGAGGCTCATTTTCTGATCTGAAGGGAAAAGTTGAAGGAAGAAGAGATGAAAAACATAGATCTAGAGGAATCGAAATCTCTAGAGGTAAAGCTTGACATTTTGGTAAGTGCAGTGGAAGAGATGATGCAAAGGACCATCACAAGGAATGAGTATAATGTTCAAGCCCATGGCTCACTGATTGAAGAAGAACAAGTTGTTGATCCAAAACATTTTGTTTCTTATCCAAGTTGTCATAGATCTGATAATGATTGTTTCATAGATCATCTTGGAGAAGAGAGAACTGTTGATATGAAATGTATGCTTGATGATGTGTCTTATACTGATGATTTGCCTCAGTTTGATCAGTATGATGATGATTATGTTCTCCAAACAGAAGCTAATCTTGCAGACTAATCAGTAGCTAGTTTGTGGAAGGAGGAAGTTCACTTTCAACAGCTCGAATACAATGTTCAACCATCACATATCAGCTATGGAAATGATGAGGAAAGTGCAAAAAATTTTGAAGTAAGTGAAGGATATTTGCCTTTTTGTTTTGATTCGTTTCAGTTCATCAGAGACAACGTTCATGCAAACTGAAATCAACTGTCAACAAGTCTTGATCTGGACCATCTTAAGGGCAATGAAAACCTTGTTCAAAACTTCTCATATCCAGATTTGCAGCCCTCGAATGCCATTGATTTTCAAGTTGCAGATGAGGACATGGAAGCTGGCACATATGATCAAATGATGCAAGATGATTCCGTACCCTTTTGTTTTGAATCATTTCAGTTTTTGAAGGGTAAATTTCATAGTAAATCTTCAAATGAGAAGCCTGTAGGAAATCATGTAATCTCATCGGAACCAATAGAAAATGGGCTGCAACAGTATTTTAAGTTTTTCACGATCCAATAGCTGATGTGTTGGATGATGTCTGTAGTCGAAGTCCTTCTCCATTGACTACGTGTGAGCTTGAAACGTGTGCTGATATAAACTTGATCCGACAGCCAGTCTCTTTGTCATTTTTAGCAGGGGTCCCGTCACAAAGCTCGGATAAAAGTTTTCATTCATGGTATGAGGAGAAGAAAAGTAATCCATTGAATGAGCTAAGTACCAGAGTGCATGAACTTCAAGATCCTTATGCAGTGTTTTTGGAGGCGGATAGAGAATCCATATCATTCAACGGATCTGTTTCCAAGTTTTCATGGGAGTTGCCTCTTAGTAGTTCTCTCTTGTTGTTCATAAGCAAGCACTTGCTGAGAATTCAAACAGCAGCCGGAATACTTACTTGGTTACATTGGTTGTTTCATTTCACTTGATCAGGTGATGAATGAAACTGTTAGAGTAGGTTGTATTGAATAAGATTCATATTGAGAATATTTTCCAATTTTTCGGTTGTGTTTAAGTATCGAGTCAATTTTTAGTTGAGTGAGAGTCAGCTTGAGTTTTTGATTTCATTTCCCAATGGATGAAGGCACTTTTCTGCTCTCCCAAAGATCTGTCGTTCTTGGCACCTCCAAGGAGCTACCATCCCCATTGGAGCCAATGTTAGTGTCAGTATTTGCAGCCTTCCTCTAGTGATCAAACATGCTCTTACATGCAGGCTTCCTCCAATGATCAAACATGCTCTTACAAAGTGATTTTAAGGTGTCAAGGTCAAATTTTGTCATTTCAGTGAGTCTTCAAGTAAAATTTGGTCACTAGGTATTAGGTGTAGGGTTTGCTTTTAATATTGTCAAAGTTGTCCAAATGTCGGTCCATGTCACCATTCAGCTGAGTGTACCATCATTCAGAGGGTTGTCATCATCATGCCATATTCCAAAGGGTCATTTTACACCTTTCTCATGCTTCAGTTGTGCCTAGGTAAGGTTCATTTCCCTCTCCTAGGGTTTTGGAGGTAATTTCTCTTGGATGGTCAAATCATCAGCAAAACTTGTATCCTGATGTTCATGCACCTTCCCCTATCCTTAATGTACCTTATTAAACACTTCCCATCACCGATATCCCTCAAATTCCTCATTTTCTCACAAACCCTAGTTTCTTGCTACAACTTGACAATTTTCTAGGCTAGGCCTGTGTTTTTCCATTTTGGACCCCTTCCCCTCACTCAATATTTGAAATCAGTCGCGGCGCATTGGAGGATTTTTCTCATTTTTGGTCAAAAACTCTGTTTTTCGTCTAGTTTTTTCACAGTTTGATTTTTTTTCCTTATAGTTGTCAAAATCATGATGTAATTAAATGTAACATGATGGATTTTGATGTAATTTTGATAAATTTTCACTCATAGAGGTAAATTCATCCATCAAAGGGTAGTTTGCAACTGAATGAATCGGTTTCCTAGTTTTTAGAGGCAAGCTGTTCCACTGCCTACTTTCTAGTTCTCAGTTTAGATTTTGTTGGAACAGCTCCTAATCTTATGATTTCGACCCCCAGAGGCTAGGATGAGTTTTTGTTTGCCTATATCTTGTGATTTTTGAGTCATTAGCATGGTTGGACTTTTGGGAATGCTTTGAGCATCATTGTACATTCATCTCTGCATTTTTGGCAAAGGAATAGACCAGGGTTTGTAGCACTCTATGGGATTCATGTGGCATCTTGCATTGATAGTGTGTTTCTCTCTGCAAATGTAAGTTTACTGGTGTTTTCTGTATGTCATTTTCTCTCTTATTTATTCTTAACTAAAACAAACAAGGATAAAGGTAGAATCCATTGAAATTGCAGTTCTCTACCTAGGGTTTGTTTAGTTATTTATATTTTCAGCTGTTTGAAGAGGATCCCTGAAGGTTTCTTGCCCTCTTCAACTCATCACCTGTCTAAATATCTCCATTTCTTTCAATTGGAAGTATAAAATCAATTTCCTGCCTTGCCCCATTGAGATCTCTGCAAAACTGAGCCTCATTCCCCAGACCCAAAATATGCCTTTCCATTTGAGCCAAAAAAACATCCTTAAATTCAATCAAATTCTTCTACACACATACCTAGCCTAAAATCAGTTTTCACATCAAGTCATCTCAAGCCATTTTAATTTTTTTTGCTGAGATTGACAAGGAGAGAGCCCTCTCCCGATCTGGTAGGGCTAGCTACTAGGTTAAGCATGGTTTGAAGACAACTAACTGAATAGACATAAGAGGTATACCTAGCTATGTTATCACAAATAGAGCTAAAGAAGTTTGAATAAGCCAACAAGGACAAATATTGGGTAAATGCTATGAATGAAGAATTGGACCAAATTGAGAAAAACAATACCTGGGAATTAGTTCCAAGACCCACTGAGAAAAATTTCATAGGCTCAAAATGGGTATTCAAGAATAAGATGAATGAACAAGGGCAGGTAATTAGAAATAAAGAAATACTTGTATGCAAGGGATATTCACAAATTTAAGGTCTTGATTATGATGAAACATTTGCCCTTGTAGCCAGAATGGAAGCTATCATAATGTTTTTCGCCTTTGCATGCTACCATGACTTCAAGGTATATCAAATGGTTTTGAAATTTTCCTTCCTGAATGGAGATCTAGAAGAAGAAGTCTACATGGAACAACCTGAAGGATTCTCATTAACAGATAAAGAAGACTATGTGTGCAGATTAAAGAAAGCCTTATATGGGCTGAAACAAGCCCCTCGTGCATGGTATTCAAGACTGGACAAGTACTTGCAAAAGCAAGGCTTTAAGAGAGGAGGGGTAGAAAAAAATTTGTACATAAAGGCCAATGAAAATGAACTCCTGATTGTAGTAGTGTATGTAGATGACATCATGTTTGGAAGTAGAAAATATGAGTTAGCAAAAGGATTTGCTGAAGAGATGAAATCAGAGTTTGAGATGTCTATGATTGGAGAGCTCACCTTCTAATTAGGACTTCAAATTCAACAAAAGAACACAGGTACATTCATCTCACAAGAAAAATACTTAAGAGAAATGTTGAAAAGGTTCAAAATGGAAGACTGCAAACCTGTGTCAACTCCCATGATCACTGGATGCAAGTTATGTGCTGACGATGTATCTGCAGATATAGATCAAAGACATTACAGATCCATGATAGGAAGTATGCTATACCTGACAGCTTCTAGACCAGACATTATGTTGGCAGTAGGACTTGTGGCTAGATATCAAGCACCACCAAAACAAAATCACTTTCTAGCAGTCAAAAGAATATTCAAATATCTACAAGGAACTGCACAGTATGGGCTATGGTATCCAAAAGGCAAGAGCTTCACTTTGATAGCATATACAGATGAAGATTGGGTCAGCTGTGTGGATGACAGGAAAATCACAAGTGGAGGAGCATTCTATTTGGGAAAAATTCTGGTAGCATGGCTAAGCAAGAAACAAACATCTATCTCTCTATCTACAACATAAGCATAATACGTAGCAGTAGCAACATGTTGCACAAAAGTCATGTGGATGAAACGAACCCTCCAAGACATGAAGGTAAGCATTGATGAACCTATCTCTATCAAATGTGACAATACAAGTGCAATAAGTATATCAAAAAATCCTGTACTTCATTCAAAAACTAAACACATCCCAATCAAGTACCATTTCCTCAGAGAACAAGTAGCATAGAAGGTAGTGAAGTTGGAATATGTGCCAACAAAAGAGCAAACAACAGATATATTCACAAAACCTCTTGCTAGAGAACCATTCAAATATCTGAGAGACAAACTAGGGGTAGTGTCTGCAGATGCTACTCTCTGACAAAAGAAGAAGGCATCATTCCAGGGGGAGAACAAAAAAATAAAACATCATTCCAGGGGGAGATCAGTCAACAAAGAGAGTCACAAAAGAGCTAGAGCAAGTGAGCAGTGCATGAAACAGGTCCTCAAGATTTGAGTATAATGGAAAAGATTTGAAAACATCACTAGGTAATGTGCAACCCTTTGCTATTGATGTCAAAGGGGGAGGAAAAGCAAGAAAAAGAAGATAGGCGGAGGAATACTTGGAGGAAACATTGGATTACTGGGGGATGTGTTGCCATCAATGCTAAAGGGGGAGAGTGTTGGAAATGTTGTCATTGATGGCAAAGGGAGATGGAAAAGTAGGAACACCTAGAAAAAGGGCAAAGAGAGCAGCATAGAAGCAGAAAGAGGCAAAAAGAGAAACATAGAAGCAGAAAGAGGCAAAGAGAGCAGCATAGAAGAAGAAAGAGGCAAAGAGAGCAACATAGAAGCAGAAAGAGGAAAAGAGAGTAGAATAGAAGCAGAGAGAGGAAAAGAGAGCAGCATAGAAGAAGAGAGAGGCAAAGAGAGTAGAATAGAAGCAGAGAGATAGCAAAAGAGGTAGCAAGATGTAGAGAGGGTCGACAAGCAGAGATAGGTTGCAGAAAATACAAAATACAGCGAAACAGAGAAACGGTCCTGCACTGACAGGCACTGCCTGTGCACTGTCATGCACAGTCACTGTAAAAAGGTTATTGGTGTTTTTAACATGTGGAAGCGTAGTGTTGATGAAGCAAAGATTAACATATGAGAAGGCGCGAGCGAAGAATAACCGAAGAATCGAATGAAAACAAAGTTAAGAGTCGAATGGAACCATGAGGGAGAAGGAGCGGAATCCAGAGCCGAAACACTATTCAAATACCGACGATGGTTTTTGAAACCAATATAACCCATATCACGCTGCTTTTAGTCCGGAGCGAAACCATTTCAAAAAAACGCGATCCAGTATAAATTTTCCATGTTAGCTACCCAAAACCGCTTATATCGCGTTTTTCTGGAACGCTAATCTCCTATCGTGGAAAAAATGCGATATCGTTGAGGGTTGTCTGATCTGGAGGCTGGTAGATCAAACGATAATCACGCAATGAGTTGCACGGGAGATAAGTCAAGGTATGGCCCATTTGTTTTATATTGAAAACCGTTCATTTAACAAGTCCTGATGTGTGGGGCCGTGGCGATGTATTATAAATGTCGCGTTGGTAGTGATAATGGGTTTAATGTAAGTGGGTAAATCATACAAGTCCGACGATTGGGTGCATTGTATCAAAGCTTTTGTTTGTTGGTGTTGGGAAAAATACTGAGAGGGGGGGGGGGTGAATTAGTATTTAGGACTTACTCAAACTTTTACTTTTTCATTCTCTAAGAACCATACGCTACTTTGCTGAAGCCAACTAGCATATACACGCGAATATCCTTCATAAAACTCGCGTATATACAGAGATCTTATTGTGCCATCAATTCTTTATTTATATCTATGCAACATTCATTCTTCTGATGATTAGTAAGCATGTGCAGTAATAACAGAATAAACCATCACACATAAGCATCACACAAGAACACCAGGATTTAAGGTGGAAACCCAAGTCGGGAGAAAACCACCGCTGTCGTCGTCTCAGTCTTCAATATTTATTATATAAAGAAAACATGTTACAACCATGTACTGGCGCAGACTCATACCAGCACGCAGGCACCCACCTGCAGAAGGCTACAACCTTCTCTCATTTACCAGCCTCTCCTGGAAGGGAGCTACAACCCCCTGCTCTCGTTTACCAGCCTCTCCTGGAAGGGAGCTACGACCCCCTGCTCTCGTTTACCAGCCTCACCTGGAAGGGAGCTACGACCCCATGCTCTTGTTTACTAGCCTCACCTGGAAGGGAGCTACAACCCCCTGACTGAAGGCTACAACCCTCAGCACTACCATGGACCACGTTTCATCAATTTTCATACTAGATCCAATAGCTTCAATAGATCACAACTTGCAGGCCACTTTTCATCATATTTTCAGACTGGACCCATTCCACACATTTAAGCTCAATCATACATCAAACTGAAACTTATACCCTTATCAATTCATTCAATGAATCATCAACCAATCAATCAACAACTTGATCTTTTCTCAACATAGTCAGCAGCATAATCAATATTCAGAAAACCCAGATCTGTATGAATACATCATAGATAGATAGAAATAATACAACATAACATATCAGACATTTCATACCACATACTTTAGCAAACCCTAGTTTTCATACGCGCTTTCCTTTCACTGAACATGCGTATATACACGCTTTCATAGGAATGAACCTGCGTATACATCTGCACTAATTTCACATTTAATACACGCTTTTGCTGAATACAAGCCACGTATATACGCGCTTTCTCCTCGACAAAACTGCATATGGATCTTCAGACATTTTAGGGTAGTGCAGCTCTCTAAAACAGACAAACAACTCAGATCTTCATTCTTTACTTCAGCTTAGATTCGCCAGATCAGAGATCTAATCATTCCATAGACAGATCTAGAAAATACATATATATTTCAGATCTAGAGATCCCTCTTCATCATTTTCTTCATAGGTGCATCATAGAATCAGATCTATCATCAAACTGTTACCCTTTCCATTCAGACATACTTTAGAGTGAAGTATTCATTCAAACCCAGACTCATGCACACCCTTGCACTATGAATTTCTTCTCCTTATATAGTTTTAGCCTTTGTCAATAACATGAGCCAAAACCACACAACTTCTAATGGTATTCCTGGACGGGATCAATTAGATATTCAAGCGCTCAATACAATGGGTCAATACCATGGTATTAACCCCTGGTTTTATTCTTTTAGAGTGCAATTGAGCATACGCGACTTGTCACATACTTTTCCGCATGCATACGCTACTTCTCCTAAACAAACCCGCGTATGCTTTGTGTCACACACTTTTCATCATTGTTTTGGCCCTTACTGATATTTATTTCTCTGGTACTTCTGAGCTACTTGTAGAACATCAGATTTACATCATTAATATACTCATCAAGCATCAAGAAGAACTTCATTAAGTAGGTTTCCATCATCTTCATCAAGTGGGTTGCCATCAAGGACAACACTCTGCATCATATTGCCAACAATCTCCCCCTTTGGACTTGATGGCAACCACGATGGTATTTGATCACCACAATAGATAGATACATTAAGCATAATGATATTC
Organism: Pinus albicaulis; assembly: GCA_034641835.2. Lineage (NCBI taxonomy): Eukaryota > Viridiplantae > Streptophyta > Pinopsida > Pinales > Pinaceae > Pinus > Pinus albicaulis. Next base: position 1,511,095,056 of record CM076578.1, on the reverse strand, counting down.
TCCCCTATTCAAACACCATGTCACTCTCCCCCTTTGACATCAAGGGAAAAGGGCGGATCAAAACCAACACAAGGTTGTTTTCTCCTCATGTAGATAGAAGAGCGCTGTAGATCTGATGTGCACTGAAGTTACCATGCTCCCCCTGAGTTCATGCTGAATCTTCAAACATATTTTTCAATGAAGTACATGACTCTATGACCTTCCTATCACCAAGGACTCATACTTACATCAAAGATCCAACCAAGTAGATTTACATATGAGACTCAAATACCCAACCAAGTGGGTTTACACAATTTTGACTCAACTACCCAACCAAGAGGGTTTACACATTTTGACTCAAGTACCCAACCAAGTGGGTTTACATATTTGATCAAGTCCTTACATGACTGAATATTACAATTTTACATCATAAGTCTCAACATGACCTTTTCATCAAATTACAAATATGAATTTTTATGACCAGTACCAGAAAGACCTCAAGAGAGAGAGATCTTATTTCAGAATCATCATAATGCCAACAATGCATTACGCTCAGCAAGGCTAATGCTCCCCCTGAAAATGTGCATCCAAGAATCCTTTCCATATGACCAAGGCTCCTCCTTAGCTTGTGCAACCTGAAACTGTTTCAACAGTAAGTTATCAGCAACAATCTCTGCATGATCTGTCCTTATCTCTGAATCATAAGACTTCCATCTCATCCATGTGTGAAAACAAAGAATACTCTTCAGCAAAAATCAAACAGGGCTCATCCATAATCTTCATTATAAGAAACCATGTATCATGTCATCATCATTTAGAACTGAGAAATAAGCAGATACAGTGCCAATAATACAATCATTAGTAGTCAGATTGATGCTCCCCCTGAACCTGTGCTCCTGATCTTTAGCTTTTCATACTATTTTTTTTGTCATAAATGCATACGCGACTGTCTCCACTGTAAATCGCGTGTATACGCGGCTTTAGTTCACAGAACCCGCGTATGGAAAGTGAAACATTGAAAACTTCACATTTCTTCATCTCCCCCTGAGTTTGTACCACCTGTACCTGTCTTCTTCACATCAGATGCACTGTCAGAAATAAACATAACCAGAATTACCAAATCAACCATGAGAATCATCATACATTGCTCCCCCTGTGATGATACATTACTAATCTCTATAATGTATCTCACATCATTCCTGCAGTCATTATGAGAAGTAAGCTTTAGAAGCGGATGACTGCAGTAGGGTCAATATTCCCTATGTTTTTGACCGGTCCTCCTTCTTTTTCCAGCTTTGCTTGAACTTTCTTATCGTGTGCTGGAAATTGTCCAATTTCTCAGATCTGTTCATCCTGCATTCTTTTTCCACATGTCCATACTTGTTACAAGCATAACATCTTATGTGACCAGAAAAGTAAGCATAAGGATCATACTGTGTTCTTCTATTCTTTCTTCTATTACAATCAGTTGCTTTATGACCAAACTTGCTGCATGAAAAACAATATCCCTTAAAGAAACCAGAGTACCTTTCTGTATAGTTTGTTTTTGACTGAAACAATTTGTTTCTGCAATTTGCTGCAACATGCCCATAATTATGAAATTTAAAGCATTCAACATTATTGAATGATTTCCTTTGAGTGTTCATGATTTTCGGTTGACTTCTTGTTTCTTTCAACTCTTCAAGTTTTACATTGACATCCTTTGAGTCTTTAGCACTTCCTTGTGAACTAGATTCTCCTTTAACAGTTTCATGAAAACCAAGACCAAGTTTAATAGCAGGAGATCTTTGATTACTAAGAATATTGTCCAGAATCTTAGTACTATCTTGAAACCTCAAGAGTTTATCCTGTTCTTCTAAGTTACCTGTGAGAATGTTTACCTCAACCTCTAATTTTTGGCATTGCTTCTTCATGCTTTCTTCGACCCTTTTTCCTTCTTCTACTTGATCATTTAATTTTAAAATTTCTTCCTTCAACCAATTTTCTTGTTCTTCACATGTTTGTAACAACTCTTCATTCTTCTTATTTGATTTTTCTAGATCTTCTTTGAGAGAGATAATTTCTGCTTCAAGTCCTTCCTTTTCAAATGATAGGGGTTCTTCATTCTTCTTATTTGATTTTTCCAGATCTTCTTTGAGAGAGATGATTTCTGCTTCAAGTCTTTCACTTTGATTGGTTGCATAAACATACAACTTTTGATATTTGTCTATCTGTCCATTCAGTATTTTGTTCTGTTCATTCATTCTAGAGATCATATCTTTGTAGATAGATTCTCTCTTATGAAATTGATTCCAATCATTGCTTTCATCATTGATCTTGAGATTTTCTTCTAGACTTATACTGTTACTTTCACTATCTTCACCATTGCATGCACAAGAAGGTGAATCACAAGAACAAAAATCAATACCTGTTTCCTCTTCTTCATTTTCTGCTGCACATGTTTTCTGAGGTATCTCCTTTCTTTGAGTAGCCTTCTTCTTTTGCTTCTTTTCCATGAGCACTTTCAGATCTTGGTCAGAATATTCTTCATCTTCACTTGACATTTCATTATTATCTTCATTTGCATAATAACTCTTTCCCTTTACAAATTGTTTATTTCGCAGCATAATGACCAACTCTTCCACAATCAAAACACTTGAAGGGTAGCTTACCTTTGAATCTTCCAGTACCTAGTTGGAGTCTCCTTAAAAAAATTGCTTCTTCTTCTTCTGATATATAACTTGATTCCTCGACAACTTCCTTTTCTTTTCCTTTTTCACACGCCTTAAAAGAAGCTTCTTTGATTTGAGAGGGACCTCCTTGTCTCATTTCATAAGCAGTCAGAATACCATGTAGTTGAACAATAGTAAGAGTTTGCAGATCTTGCCTTTCTTCAATAGCTGACACTTTTGACTCAAATTTTGAAGTTAAAGATCTTAAGACTTTTTCTACTAGAATAGTATCGGTTATGGTTTCACCCAAACTTCTTATACGATTAACAATATCATCTAGACATAAAAATAAACTGGCAATACTCTCATCACTATACATCCTTAAATTTTCATATTCAATTCTGAGAGTTTGGATTTTTGCACTTTTTACCTTTGTATCTCCTTCATAGCTCATAATGATTTTGTCCCATATTTCTTTTGCTGAATTTAGCTACATCACTTTAGCAAATTCTGGTTTAGATAGGCTTCCTAATAAGACATTGACGACTTTGGCATTGATTTCATATTTCTTCCTTTCTGCTGCATCAGTAGGAATACTTGCCGGATACTGATAACCTCCTTCCACGATTGCCCATACTTCTGCACCAAGACTTTGCAGATATGATTTTGTTCGTATCTTCCAGAATAACAGATTATTTCCATTGAATAGAGGTGGCCTTATAGACATTACCCCTTCATGACTTCCCATTTCGACGGATCTCCTTCAAGCGATCAAGCTTCTACAGAAGGACCTGCTCTGAAACCAATTGTTGGGAAAAATACTGAGAGGGGGGGGGGGGATGAATCAGTATTTACGACTTACTCAAACTTTCACTTTTTCATTCTCTAAAAACCCATACGCTACTTTGTTGAAGCCAACTAGCGTATACATGCGGATATCCTTCATAAAACTCGCGTATATACAAAGATCTTATTATGCCATTAATTCTTTACTTAGATCTATGCAACATTCATTCTTCTGATGATTAGATAACAATAAGCATGTGCAGTAATAACAGAATAAACCATCACACATAAGCATCACACAAGAACACCAGGATTTAAGGTGGAAACCCAAGTCGGGAGAAAACCACCGCTGTCGTCGTCTCAGTCTTCAATATTTATTATATAAAGAAAACATGTTACAACCATGTACTGGCACAGACTCATACCAGCATGCAGGCACCCACCTGCAGAAGGCTACAACCTTCTCTCGTTTACCAGCCTCTCCTGGAAGGGAGCTACAACCCCCTGCTCTCGTTTACCAGCCTCTCTTGGAAGGGAGCTACAACCCCCTGCTCTCGTTTACCAGCCTCACCTGGAAGGGAGCTACAACCCCCTGCTCTCGTTTACCAGCCTCACTTGGAAGGGAGCTACAACCCCCTGACTGAAGGCTACAACCCTCAGCACCACCATGGACCACGTTTCATCAATTTTCATACTGGATCCAATAGCTTCAATAGATCACAACTTGCAGGCCACTTTTCATCATATTTTCAGACTGGACCCATTCCACACATTTAAGCTCAATCATAAATCAAATTGAAACTTATACCCTTATCAATTCATTAAATGAATCATCAACCAATCAATCAACAACTTGATCTTTTCTCAACATAGTCAGCAACATAATCAATATTCAGAAAACCCAGATCTGTATGAATACATCATAGATAGATAGCAGTAATACAGCAGAACAGATCAGACATTTCATACCACATACTTCAACAAACCCTAGTTTTCATACGCGCTTTCCTTTCACTGAACATGCGTATATACGCGCTTTCACAGGAACGAACCTGCATATACATTTGCACTAATTTCACATTTAATACGCGCTTTTGCTGAATACAAACCGCATATATACACGCTTTCTCCTCGACGAACCTGCGTATGGATCTTCAGACATTTTAGGGCAGTGCAGCTCTCTAAAATAGACAAACAACTCAGATCTTCATTCTTTACTTCAGCTTAGATTCGCCAGATCAGAGATCTAATCATTCCATAAACAGATCTAGAAAATACATATATATTTCAGATCTAGAGATCCCTCTTCATCATTTTCTTCATAGGTGCATCATAGAATCAGATCTATCATCAAACTGTTACCCTTTCCATCCAGACATACTTTAGAGTGAAGTATTCATTCAAACCCAGACTCATGCACACCCTTGCACTATGAATTTCTTCTCCTTATATAGTTTTAGCCTTTGTCAATACCATGAGCCAAAACCACACAACTTCTAATGGTATTCTTGGACGGGATCAATTAGATATTCAAGCGCTCAATACAATGGGTCAATACCATGGTAGTAACCCCTGGTTTTATTCTTTTAGAGCGCAATTGAGCATACGCGACTTGTCACGTACTTTTCCGCGTGCATACACTACTTCTCCTAAAAAAACCCGCGTATGCTTTGTGTCACACACTTTTCATCATTGTTTTGGCCCTTACTGATATTTGTTTCTCTGGTACTTCTGAGCTACTTGTAGAACATCAGATTTACATCATTAATAAACTCATCAAGCATCAAGAACAACTTCATTAAGTAGGTTGCCATCATCTTCATCAAGTGGGTTGCCATCAAGGACAACACTCTGCATCATATTGCCAACAGTTGGTGGGGCGAATCATTGCCATATTATAAAGTGCTAAGGTCAAAAGTTTACAACTGTGTTTCATTATATGACGTTCAAACCTTATAGAGTTGATTAAGAAGGTTGAACAACAGGTGGATTATAATGGATATTGATATTATAAAGCGTTGGATATTGATCCAAAGGCTTTGAAATATGTTGTGGGCCAGAATTTTATGAGAAACGAGTTATATGAATATATGGGGTTTAATAAAGTGCAGTGGGCCAGTATGATATTTGGGTGTAAAGTAGAGTCTCGATATGCGTTAAAGAAAGATGTGGGCCCACAAGTTCCTATTGATATATACATTAATGCATTTTTCTGTTACTAAGGTTTAACTTTAGTGTCGAGGGCCTTACATAATATATCAACCCTTGACTGGAGGACATGATATACCGAGGTATTATTCTTACTGAAAGGCGGTGGTAACCCTATAATGGTGGTCAGGTTTCAAATATGAAGTTTGGTAGTCAAACTAATATATGTTGCGGAAAAATATTATAACTTGGGTTTTCAATCCAAAGTTTCAAAAAATTCAGTCTTCTACAGGTAAAGACCGAATATCTATATGGAATGGGTGTAATAATGTGGCCGAACATTCATATGTGTTAGCGGTGTATTTGAATCCAAAGTCAAAATTTTACATTGTAAATGTCTATTAACCATTGAATATGTGGGGCCAATGGAAAGAGTAAAGACCGGACCCGAAAATGTTATAGAGTCAAGTAAATGATCCATCAGATCCGTAGAAATCCATCATATCAGAATAAAACAGAACATCGGAACATACAACTGGAAGTTGCGATTGCGATTAATCACAATCAGAAGTTTTCAAGAGGTGATTCATCGCATCAGAGAATAGAGCGAGTTCAGCGATTGGGCCTGAAAGGGCATTTTATGTATTACAAGTATCTATTATTGTTATATCGCCGAGAGTCATTTATGTTATATAAAAGGTAGTTCAATATATATAGGAGTTACGCAACTCCAGTGAACAACAGAGCATACAGAGAGGAAAAAGACAGAGACAGCTGTAGAAAAGACAAACATGCAGTGATCCAAATGGCTGAATGGGTTGATTTGAAATCTATATTGTAACTGAATGTAAATGTTTTTAATTGGTTTATATTGTTTGTGATGCACTGGCAAGTCTCTGTAGGAAAAAAACCTCCACTGTAAAACTAAAATTTGTACAAATTGTTATAGTTTTTCTGAATGAGCTGGACAAAGAAATGAGGAGGCAGAAGGCAAAGAGTCAGGGCTGTTCACTTCGAATTCCCTGTGGAATACAAACAGTTATGAGGAAAACATTATAAAGGATATCATATCGAGATGCAGAAAGATGTTAGAGAATGCATAATTGTGGTAGAGAAGATAAGAAGAAGGAGGAGAATATAGAGATGCTGTGAAGAGTCAGAGATGAGATAAGACAGATATGAAGGCTGGTGCACAACAGTCAAGATGGTACAGAATAGAGCTGATATCCAAGGTAAATCAACAAGTGTTTTATTTTTAAAGAGTAAGGAAGATGGAGCTTTCCTATTAAGTTTTAGCTTGATAGATGTCAGTTGTAGCTAACTGAGGTTGGAGCATCCCGTAGGTTGGTGCCTACAGAAAATAGATGGGAGCTGGTGCTTCCACATCAAGTTGTAGCTTGATAAAATGTTAGTTGTAGCTGACTGAGGTTGGAGCCTCCTGTAGGTTGGTGCCTTCAGAAAATTGATGGGAGTTGGAGCTTCCTTGTAAGTTGTAGCTTGTAGAATTGAGGTAGGAGCCTCCTATAGGTTGGTGCCTACAGAAAATCAGTGGTGAGAGGCAGTTGGAGCTTGCCTTTGCATCACAACAATAATAACATGTGTTTTTCTCCCTTTATGGGTTTCCACTTATATCTGGTGTCTCTATGCATGATGTTTATGTGTTGATCTGGTTTATATCATCTACTTAATACTTGTTGCTCTCATGCTAAGCAATAAGTTTCTTTGTCACATTATCTTAATACTTATTTGCTCACATATTAAGATTGTTCACATATAAATTTGATCATGAAATTAAGTTGTAAATAAGCTTAATGGAATGTTTTAAAATTCATGAATGTCTTAAGTGATTCACCCCCCTCGGTTAACTAAGGTTTTTCAAAATTTGTGGTATCGAGAGAAAAAGTTCATACGTATCAGTTTAGCAACTGAAAGGAGATTCTAGGTCCCCAGGATGGCTAGTCAAGAAGGATGTTCAACCAAGAAAGCCCCCTTTTTCATCGGTGCAAATTATGCCTTCTGGAAAATCAAAATGAGGACATACATAATGTCTCTAGGAACAGAAGTTTGGGCTGCTGTGGAATTTGGATATGCCCCAAAGACGACTGACTCGGAGAAAGAAGCCAAACAAGATTTTGTAGCTAATGCAAAGGCCATGAATGCTATCTTAAATGGACTGTGTGAGGCAAAATTTATCAAAGTAATGCACAGCAAGACTGCCAAGGACATGTGGGATACTCTAGAAAGAATCCATGAGGGAGACAAAAAGGTGAAGACAGCAAAACTTCAAGTCTATAGAGCCCAGTTTGAAAACTTAAAAATGAATGATGATGAAGACATTGCCAACTTCTTTTTAAGGGTTGCAGAAATTGTGAATAACATGAAAGCACTTGGAGAAAACATACAAGAAGTGGTAATTGTTCAAAAGATTCTAAGATCTCTTCCATCCAGCTTTAACCCCAAGGTTTCTACCATAGAAGAAACAGCTGATTGGGAAACCTTGACCATGAACCAATTACTTGGAAACCTAACAGCCTATGAGATGAGACTGCCACAGAGGAAGTCAAATGTGAGGGAGGCAACCCTTAAGACAGAGAAGAAGAAAGAAGAAAAGGAAGATACATGCTCTTGCTCTGATGAAGAAGAGGCCAAATTTGTCAGGAAATTGGATAGAGGCTCAGGTTTATATAAAGGTAAACTTCCATTTAAATGCTTTAACTGTGGAAGAGTTGGACACTATGCTGCTAAGTGTCCTCATAAGAAAACAAAGAATTAGACTCAAGAATCAGAGAAAACCATATTAAAGAACTAGCAGAAAGGGAAGAGATTCAATAGAAAGTCTTTCTATGTTCAACAAGACAGCAGTGCATTTGAAGAATCAGATGAACCCTCAAGTGAAGAAGGAACCTCTGAATTTATATTAATGGCTATAGAAGAGCTTGAAGGATTCCTTCTAGAAGATGAGGAAGAAGGTGAAATTGATCTTGAGGGGGAACTAAGAAGTGCCCTGGAGGAAATTGATAGACTCAAACTGAAGTGCAGAAAACAGAAAGACATTCTCCTCAAATATGTAAGAGAAGAACAAAATTTAGAAATCCTCATTCAGCTGAAAGTAGAGCTTGAAGAAGCCAAGAAGGTAGAAGACATTTTACTTAAGCAAATTAAGGATAAAATTCAGGAACAAGAGAAATTGGAAGAAGTAGTACTCTTGAGGAAGAAATTAGAAAACGCCCAAAGGAAAGTGTCAATAAATACTCCTCAAATGATAAGCTCTGATAAGTTGGATGAAATTCTAGATGCTCAAAAATCTCCTCTGATAAAAACTGGGATAGGCTATGAAGGAGAATCAAGCAAAGGCAAAGAAAAGGAAAACAAAAATATCATTTTTGTAAAAGCAAAGAAGGATAATAAAGCAGCTCAGAAGGTTCCTACAGAAGAAGAAACCTGCAATGAAGTAAACAGAAACTAGAAGGAACCTCAAATGACAAAGAATGAAATAAATAAACAGTCAACTGGAAAAGGCTTATATACTCCTGAATATGTCAAATTTGGAAGCCATCAAAGGAGATTCTTCCCCCCTATGAAAAATGCCACCTGTTATGCCTGCCACAAGCTGGGACATATTACTGCATACTGTCATACAAGGAGAATCGATTCAAACCAGCAAAGGATGCAAGCAGTGAAAAGACTTCCTCAAGCAAACAAATGGTGAAGACAACCCTTCTTCAGGTATGCAAATTGCTTTCATGGATACTGTTTTTACTGTAAGGAATTTGGCCATAAAATCATCGAATGCAGAACATATGGACAAAGACTGATGTTCAAAACTTCAAGGAGGTTTATGAATCATGGAGATTTTACTCGTACTCATAATTCTGCTAAAAATATGATCAAATGCTATGTATGCCATAAAATTGGACATATGTCTTCCAAATGTCCTCTCAGAGAATGTGGCCCATCATCTCAGAAAAGATACCAAACAAAAGGATGCATGCAGTGGAAAAACAAGATGAATAAATGTGACCTGGCTCTAATAGCTCAAGGCCTGAAAAGCCAATGGTATTTGGACAGTGGTTGCTCAAAGCATATGACTGGAGATAGAAGCAAGTTTATAACCTTTGATGAAAAGAAATCTGGAAATGTTACTTTTGGCAATGATAAAGCAGGGAAAATCAAAGGAAAAGGCTCAGTTAGTCTGGATAATGGCAGAGGAAAGGCCCAAGATGTACTATTTGTGGATGGGCTGAAAGCAAATTTGTTGAGTGTCAGTCAAATGTGTGATAAAGGTTGTGAAGTTCTTTTTAGAGCACAAGACTGTGAGGTAAGATCAAGCACCACAGGAAAGACCTTGATCAAAGGTGTTTGAACAGAAAGTAATGTATACATAGTGAAAGAAGAGAATGAAGCATGCCACCTTAGCAAGCTTGAGGAGTCATGGTTATGGCATAAAAGATTGGGAAACCTTAACTTCAACCACATCATTAGTCTGAGAAAGAAGAAAGCAGTCAGAGATATACCAGCAATAAAGAAGCCTTCAAATACCATATGTAAATCTTTCCAATTGGGAAAACATACCCACACATCCTTTAAGGCCAAAGATGAGCTATCAACAAGTAGACCACTTCAGCTTGTACACATGGACCTGTGTGGACCTGCAAGAACTAAAACACCAAGTGGAGAATCCTATTTCATGCTGATAATAGATGATTTTGCAGAATGACATGGGTTGCTTTTCTCAAATATAAAACAGAAGCACTAGAGAAATTCAAGATATTCAAGGCATTGGCAGAAAATCAAACAGGATGTAAGCTAAAGTGAATCAGATCAGACAGAGGAGGTGAATTCACAGACTATGATTTTGCAGACCTATGCAATGAGCATGGGATAAAACAATAGTTTACAATTGCATGTACACCTCAACAAAATGGAGTGGCAGAGAGACAAAATAGGTCTATACAATAGATTTCCAGAGCCATGATGCAAGAAAGTAACATTCCCCAAACCTTCTGGGCAGCAGAGAGACAAAATAGGTCTGTACAACAGATTGCCAGAGCCATGATGCAAGAAAGTAACATTCCCCAAACCTTTTGGGCAGAAGCAGTACACACAGCTGTGCATATTCTAACAAAGCTCATTTACGACCTAATAGTGACAAGACTCCTTATGAACTATGGCATGGTAAACCAACATCAATCAAGCACTTTAGAGTCTTTGGAAGCAAGTGTTTCATAAAAAATAATGATGAAAATTTGGGAAAGTTTGATGCAAGAGAAGATGAAGGAATATTTTTAGGATATGCATCCAAGAGTAAAGGTGACAGGTGCTACAACAAAACACTTCGAAAAATTGTGGAAAGCATTGATGTAAGATTTGATGAAGAACTACCAAACAAGACAAGAAGTACAGGTTGCAGAAATCCTGCAGAAGATCATGAAGAAGAGAACCAAGATGATGATGAAATAAGCATGAAAACAGAAGATACTGAAATAAACTCAAAAGGCCCCTCAAGATACACTCAAAAGAACCATCCAGAAGATTAAATCATTGGGGACAAGAGTGTAGGAGTCCAGACAAGAAGACAACTAACTGAACAGATAGAAGAGGTATACCTAGCTATGTTATCACAAATAGAGCCAAAGAAGTTTGAAGAAGCTAGCAAGGACAAATATTGGGTAAATGCTATGAATGAAGAATTGGACCAAATTGAGAAAAACAATACCTAGGAATTAGTTCCAAGACCCACTAAGAAAAATGTCATAGGCTCAAAATGGGTATTCAAGAATAAGATGAATGAACAAGGACATGTAATAAAAAATAAAGCCAGACTTGTATGCAAGGGATATTCACAAATTGAAGGTCTTGATTATAATGAAACATTTGCCCCTGTAGCTAGAATGGAAGCTATCAAAATGTTTTTGGCCTTTGCATGCTACCATGACTTCAAGGTATATCAAATGGATGTGAAATCTGCCTTCCTGAATGGAGATCTAGAAGAAGAAGTCTACATGGAACAACATGAAGGATTCTCATTAACAGATAAATAAGACTATGTGTGCAGATTAAAGAAAGCCCTATATGGGCTGAAACAAGCCCCTCGTGCATGGTATTCAAGAATGGACAAGTACTTGCAAAATCAAGGCTTTAAGAGATGAGGAGTAGACAACAATTTGTACATAAAGGCCAATGAAAATGAACTCCTGATTTTAGTAGTGTATGTAGATGACATCATGTTTGGAAGAAGAAAAGATGATTTAGAAAAAGGATTTGCTGAAGAGATGAAATTAGAGTTTGAGATGTCTATGATTGGAGAGCTCACCTCCTACTTAGGACTTCAAATTTAGAAAAATAACACAGGTACATTCATCTCACAAGAAAAATACTTAAGAGAAATGTTGAAAAGGTTCAAAATGGAAGACTACAAACCTGTGTCAACTCCATGATCACTGGATGCAAGTTATGTGCTGATGATGGATCTGCAGATATAGATCAAAGACATTAAAGATCCATGATAGGAAGTCTGCTATACATGACAGCTTCTAGACCAGACATTATGTTGGCAGTAGGACTTGTGGCTAGATATCAAGCACCACCAAAACAAAATCACTTTCTAGCAGTCAAAAGAATATTCAGATATCTACAAGGAACTGCACAGTATGGGCTATGGTATCCAAAAGGCAAGAGCTTCACTTTGATAGCATATACAGATGCAGATTGGGCCAGCTGTGTGGATGACAGGAAAAGCACAAGTGGAGGAGAATTCTATTTGGGAAAAAGTCTGGTAGCATGGCTAAGAAAGAAACAAACATCTATTGCTACTGCTACAACAGAAGCATAATACGTAGCAGTAGCAACATGTTGCAAAAAATTCATGTGGATGAAACAAACCCTCCAAGACATGAAGGTAAGCATTGATGAACCTATCTCTATCAAATGTGACAATACAAGTGCAATAAGTATATCAAAAAATCCTGTACTTCATTCAAAAACTAAACACATCCCAATCAAGTACCATTTCCTTAGAGAACAAGTAGAATAGAAGGTAGTGAAGTTGGAATATGTGCCAACAAAGGATCAAACAACAGATATATTCACAAAACCTCTTGCTAGAGAACCATTTGAATATCTAAGAGAAAAACTAGGGGTAGTGTCTGCATATGCTACTCTCTGACAGAAAAAGAAAGCATCATTCCAGGGGGAGAACAAAAAAATAAAACATCATTCTAGGGGGAGTTCAGTCAACAAAGAGAGTAAAAAAAGAGCTAGAGCAAGTGAGCAATGCATGAAACAGGTCCTCAAGATTAGAGTATAATGGACAAGATTTGAAAACATCACTAGGTAATGTGTAACCCTTTTCCATTGATGTCAAAGGGGGAGGAAAAGAAAGCAAAAGAAGATAGGCAGAGGAAGACTTGGAGGAAGCATTGGATTACTGGGGGATGTGTTGCAATCAATTCCAAAGGGGGAGACTGTTGGAAATGTTTTCATTGATGGCAAAGGGAGATGGAAAATGAGGAACACCTAGCAAAAGGGCAAAGAGAGCAGCATAGAAGCAAAAAGAGGCAAAGAGAGTAGCATAGAATCAGAAAAAGGCAAAGAGAGCAGCATAGAAGCAGAAAGAGGAAAAGAGAGTAGCATAGAAGCAGAGAGAGGCAAAGAGAGTAGCATAGAAGCAGAGAGAGGCAAAGAGAGTAGCATATAAGTAGAGAGATAGAAAAAGAAGCAACAAGCTGTAGAGAGTGTCGAGCAACAGAGACAGGTTGCAGAGAATACAGAATACAGTGAAACAAAGAAATGGTCCTGCACTGATAGGCACTGCTTGTGCACTGTCATGCACAGTCACTGTAAAAAGGTTATTGGTGTTTTTAACATGTGGAAGCACAGTGTTGACGAAGCAAAGATTAACATATGAGAAGGCGCGAGTGAAGAATAACCGAAGAATCGAATGAAAACAAAGTTAAGAGGCGAATGGAACCATGAGGGAGAAGGAGAAGAATCCAGAGCCGAAACACTGTTCAAATATCGACGATGGTTTTCTGAAACCAATACAACCAATACAACCCATATCGCGCCGCTTTTGGTCTGGAGTGAAACCATTTAAAAAAAAATGCGATCATGTATAAATTTTCCACGTTAGCTGCCCAAAACCGCTTATATCGCGTTTTTCTGGAACGCTAATCTCCTGTCGTGGAAAAAACGCGATATCGTTGAGGGTCATCCGATCTGGAGGCTGGTAGATCAAACGATAATCGTGCAATGAGTTGTATGGGAGATAAGTCAAGGTATGGCCCATTTGTTTTATGTTGAAAACTGTTCGTTTAACAAGTCCTGATGTGTGGGGCTGTGGCGATGTATTATAAATGTCGCGTTGGTAGTGATAATGGGTTTAATGTAAGTGGGTAAATCATACAAGTCCGACGATTGGGTGCATTATATTAAAGCTTTTTGTTGTTGGTGGGGCCGAACCATTGCCATATTTTAAAGTTTTAAGGTCGAAAGTTTACAACTATGTTTCATTATATGACGTTCAAACCTTATAGAGTTGATTAAGAAGGTTGAACGACGGGTGGATTATAATGGATATTGATATTATAAAACGTTGGATATTGATCCAAAGGCTTTGAAATATGTTGTGGGCTAGAATTTTATGAGAAACGAGTTATATGGATATCTGGGGTTTAATAAAGTGTAGTGGGCCAGTATGATATTTGGGCGTAAAGTAGAGTCTCGATATGCGTTAAACAAATATGTGGGCCCACAAGTTCCTATTGATATATACATTAATGCATTGTTCTGTTACTAAGGTTTAACTCTAGTGTTGAGGGCCTTACATAATATATCAACCCTTGACTGGAGGATGTGATATACTGAGGTATTATGCTTACTGAAAGGCAGTGGTAAACCTATAACGGTGGTCGGGTTTCAAATATGAAGTTTGGTAGTCAAACTAATATATGTTGCGGAACAATATTATAACTTGGGTTTTCAATCCAAAGTTTCAAAACATTTAGTCTTCTACAGGTAAAGACCGAAGATCTATATGGAATGGGGGTAATAATGTGGCCGAACATTCATATGTGTTAGCGGTGTATTTGAATCCAAAGTCAGTGTTTTACATTGTAAATGTCTATTAACCATTGAATATGTGGGGCCAAGGGAAAGAGTAAAGACCAGACCCAAAAATGTTATAGAGTCGAGTAAATGATCCATCGGATCTGTAGAAATCCATCGCATCAGAATAAAATAGAACATCGGAACATACAACTAGAAGTTGCGATTGTGATTAATCGCAATCAGAAGTATTCAAGAGGTGATTCATCACATCGGAGAATAGAGCGAGTTCGGCGAGTGGGTTCGAAAGGGAATTTTATGTATTAAAAGTATCTATTATTGTTATATCGCCAAGAGTCATTTATGTTATATAAAAGGTAGTTCAATATATATAGGAGTTACGCAACTCCAGTGAACAACAGAGCATACAGAGAGGAAAAAGACAGAGACAGCTGTAGAAAAGACAAACATGCAGTGATCCAAATGGCTGAATGGGTTGATTTGAAATCTATATTGTAACTGAATGTAAATGTTTTTAATTGGTTTATATTGTTTGTGATGCACTGGCAAGTCTCTGTAGGAAAAAAACCTCCACTGTAAAACTAAAATTTGTACAAATTGTTATAGTTTTTCTGAATGAGCTGGACAAAGAAATGAGGAGGCAGAAGGCAAAGAGTCAGGGCTGTTCACTTCGAATTCCCTGTGGAATACAAACAGTTATGAGGAAAACATTATAAAGGATATCATATCGAGATGCAGAAAGATGTTAGAGAATGCATAATTGTGGTAGAGAAGATAAGAAGAAGGAGGAGAATATAGAGATGCTGTGAAGAGTCAGAGATGAGATAAGACAGATATGAAGGCTGGTGCACAACAGTCAAGATGGTACAGAATAGAGCTGATATCCAAGGTAAATCAACAAGTGTTTTATTTTTAAAGAGTAAGGAAGATGGAGCTTTCCTATTAAGTTTTAGCTTGATAGATGTCAGTTGTAGCTAACTGAGGTTGGAGCATCCCGTAGGTTGGTGCCTACAGAAAATAGATGGGAGCTGGTGCTTCCACATCAAGTTGTAGCTTGATAAAATGTTAGTTGTAGCTGACTGAGGTTGGAGCCTCCTGTAGGTTGGTGCCTTCAGAAAATTGATGGGAGTTGGAGCTTCCTTGTAAGTTGTAGCTTGTAGAATTGAGGTAGGAGCCTCCTATAGGTTGGTGCCTACAGAAAATCAGTGGTGAGAGGCAGTTGGAGCTTGCCTTTGCATCACAAAAATAATAAGATGTGGTTTTCTCCCTTTATGGGTTTCCACTTATATCTGCTATCTCTGTGTGTGATGCTTATGTGTTGATATGGGTTATTCAATCTGCTTAATACTTGCTGCTCTCATAATAAGTCTGCTATCACATTATCTTAATACTTGTTGCTTACATATTAATATTGTTCACATATAAATTTGATCATGAAATTAAGTTGTAAATAAGCTTAATGGAATGTTTTAAAAGTTCATGAATGTGTTAAATTGATTCACCCCCCTCTCTCAGTCTAACTAAGGTTTCAACACAATTTTGAACAGGACACGGTGCTTTGCGTAGCATTGTCTCCCACTTAGGGGTGTGTTGCAATGCACTGTCTCCCCTTAGAGACTGCATTGCCCCCTAGAGTCAACCAAATTCAATTGAATTTGTCATTGCATTTTCTTTCAGGTTTTTGTTTGCTATGTTTTCAAGTGCCCGATGCCTCATATTGACCAGTGACTTTACCTATCTCTTCCTCCTTTTAAAGAAAAGTTTGTTCAATGTTTATTTAAAGTGTTTTTCTTTATCATTGACGAATTAATTTCAAAGTATTTTCATTGCTGCATTAGATCCATTTTCTTTTGAAAAGGAAATTGTCGTTAAATTCTTCATTTCCTATAGGATAAATTGTAGTTAAAATCTTCATTTATCCTAAAAAGATAAATTGTTGTTCAATTCCTCATTTCTCAAAGTAAAAGGCATTTGTTTTTATTGATTTGACGGATTTAGTTTCCTTTTTTGCATTCACATTAAAGGAACTAAAAAGAAAAACCTGCATTTGCATGTAGTGGATTGTGTGTTTTGCATAGGAAGAATTAGGAAAGCTACATTTTAGTTTGTGCTCTTTGATTGTTTCCTCTCAAATTGATTGCTCTTTCCCTCTAGTAGCTAGGATTTTCATTGAAAAAACTATAAGTGAAAAGTTTGCTTATCATTTTAGTTTGCATTTTAGGAATTTCCAATACATCATCGTGGTGAACCTTGGAAGGAAAATTGATAAACAATATCAACTTAAAATTTACATCAATTTACCTAACAAAGCATTGGAACCATAACGATAACATTTAGAAGGTCTAGGCTAGAGACGTGTTCTGACGTCGTAAAACATAGCAGTTGTCGTTAATTTTCTGTGATACATTCTCAGTGTGATTCCTCACTCCACGTATGTAAGTATATCATAGCTTATTGACATAATTTTGGGTATATTGGGCAGTATTGCGGTACAAAAAGTATAAAGGGGTGCTCTCACTGTGCGGTTTCGCATTAGACAATGCTAATACGGACTTGGGCCTCCACGTAACCTAGGGTATATTTTGGAGGAAAAATTTAGGTTTCTATCCGTCCATAGTGAACCAAGTTGGCTACCTTTTAAATTGTGATACACCGAACACAACATTCGGGGAGATTGCCTGCCTGTACTTCTTGGTTTTCTAGGAGGTATTATGCAGTTCAAAGTTCCTTGGTAAACCTTTTTCCTAGCATTACCCTTTTATTTTGTTTATTTTTTTTTGGTTAAAATAAATCAGTCATCATGGAAGAAAAAAATCATTTCCCCTGTCGTTCGCATAGATTAGCATTGAAACCACCTTTACCACCAGAAGTTACTCTTGGTCGGTGAATATGACATCACTCTACCGAAACCAGTACTATCAGTACCTCTGGTGAAGCATCATCTTCCCATATACCAGAGTTGGCACAAGTTGTTTCTACACATCCTGGTTCATCAACTGTTGTCGAGACAGAGTCCTCACTTGATGCAGGAGCATTTAGACCTAGCCAGCAATGTGATGGTGTGATCACATGTTGTGGCTAAGAAAGGGTTGGAAGGAAAGTGTTTAGTGAAATTTTAGTTATTTTAAATGTATGTGAGTAGTTTATTTGTTATCAAATTCTGAGCAGAAAAGTGAAAAGTGGCAAGTTGATCCTCCCTGCATGGAGATCAAGCCATGTAGTTTATATTATTTGGATATAATAAGATTTGAGGGATTTAAAAATATTAATTTAGAGTTTGTTGAGAAAAGAGTGGAGTTGAAGAGAGACTTTAGGAGAGAGTGAAAAATTTCTGGATTTGAACCAAATTGATTCATGAATATGTTTTTATATAAATTGTGATCCTTTGAATAATTTAGGAGACAGAGTAGGAAATAGACAGGAGACAAGAAATATAGAGAAAAATGGCCAAGTGAATGAAAATCAAGCCTAAAAGAGAGTAGATAGAATGTGAGATGTTCTGAGTTTATGTAGATTTTTGAATAATAGATTATAGCTTGATGGGGAAATTCCGGTTCTGGTATTGAGTTCGATTTGAATTCCTTTGGAAATTTCAAATTTGTATATATATTGGTGGTGCTATTTTGTTTGAATCAATTTAGGCATATTCACTGTTGTGCAAAACCATTAGCCAAATTGATTGCAAGAAATTTTGATTTACCATGAAGGGATTATACATTAAGGATTTAATTGTAAATTTGGGTGTCTAATCATGAACAAGGGTAGAAGTCGAAAGACATGTCTGTAGGAGAATAAATTCTGGTGGTTTTAATAAAGGAAAATGGATTAAAGGAATTCTATATGCTGTAACAGTATTGAGATTTTGTTGAAACCGAGATTCGAAAGCATCAATGCGTGATATCCCTCATAAACGGAGGTAATTCATATTGATTCCAAAATTATATGCTCTGGAATAGTGAATCGATTGTTCCAGTTGAATGTAATTGAGTACTGATGGATGGATTTCTGAGGTTGTTTGAACGAGAATCGAAGGCACAATGAAATCGCAGTAATAACAAAACAGAGTGTGATCTGGAAATTAAAAGTGGATAATTGAATTCGTAAATTGGGCCATGGATCTGCGTCCACTATGAAGGCAAATACCAGGTGGTATTATTAAAACAAAGGGCTGTAATTTATGAATGAAAAAGCCGTGGCTTCTAAGACGAAGTATAAACTGGAAAAGTGGAGGAATATGTTAACGCTGGAGTCAATGAAAATCATCACTGTCCAATTGAAATCCAATGGAAATCGCAATATAATTTGCAAAGTGTTTAACGATTAAAATGGACCCATTGAATTATAAATCTAGGTTAAATGTTTATGTTGACCGCCCAATAAGTGAAGAAATCTGACGGCCTTCACATCTGTCTTGGGAATCCAACAATCATCGCAATTTTACTTGCGTGGAGTTTAAAAAACTAATGGATGTGATAGATTAATGAAAAAGGTTTAAATGTTGGGTTGAGTCCGTCATCAAGTTCGACTCAGAAAAGATTTGTGAAGTATGAATTTATTGTTGTTGTCCTACAATTATGCTTCCGCCATTATGAAAGGATTATAAGTGGGTTTTATATTTGTGTAAAGAAATAGGCCGATTAAAATCTATATCCGAAAAAATAAAAGTTTTATTTTGGGAAAATATATATACATATGAATTTCTTATGCATACTATGGTTAAGGTGCAACTGGGCTGCGTCATTAGTGGTATCATACCTAGACCAATGCTCTGTGGAGTTTGTTTGAAAGATTGAATTTTATTCTCAGCAAGTAGCTGTGACAAAGAAGCAAATGAAGAAATTGCAGCAAAGAGACTGTAAGGGAAATGTCTTTGGAATGATCAGAAAGACATTGGAGATACCAGCATGAAGTGTAGTGCATACTGAGATCAGAATGGAGAAATAGTAAATCCTATGGCAAAGGTTTGGTAAGAATATTTATCTTTGACGATGTATAGAGATTTTTTTGAATGTCTGAAGAACAACAAGGGATTGAAATTTCAAAGGAGAAGATGTTTACCTTTCAAGAAAATGAATTTTCCATGTAAGTTGATTGAATGATTGGTTTGATTTAAAAGGTAAATTGAAGTAAAAGGTTTTGAATTTAAAGTCAAATAGAAGAGTGATTTGATATGTCGGAAGAAATTTAAATGATTTGAAGAATTTTGTGTAAGACTCAGAATGACTGAGGAGTGCTTAAAGTATTGTTGAAGACAATGATATTTATGGTTGAAGGAAAAGAGTTAATAGATCTGAAAGGCGAGCCTTTACAAGGGTTGAAATTTTGGAATTTGCAGAAGCAAGACAAGATTTGCTTACAAACAGGTTATCAGAAGGAAATTGTATTGTCTGTCATGAATTTGTAAATATAGTTTAATTTAAGATTTAATTTTAGTTGATCTTAAAAGCTAAAGTGTCCATTATGAAAAGTAAGATGGGAAATAATTTCTTACTGTATGGAGTTTTTTGAAAGAAGAAGTTTAATTGAAATAGTGGACAGATGAATCATTTGGCAAAGATTTAATTGATGGAATGGGAATTAATTTTAAGATATATTTGAAGAAAATTGGCAGGTTTGAAAAGGTACTTTAATGTATCCTGAGGTAAGATTGTGCAGGTCAATGGAAGCAGTGAAATTGCTGAAAGGTAGAATGAGTTGTATCAACGTCATAGCACATGAGCTATGTTAAAGAAGATTAAGCAGGAAGAGCTCTCAGATGAATGAAAGGTGACAATACCCAATAGTAAATGAAGTTACTAAAGGAAAAGGGAAGTGAGCAATTGAAGATGCAAAAATCAATATCTTTGAAAGATGAGCTGGAGTGCTCAAGGAGAAGAATCGGTTCTAGTGCAGAGGACATGGAAAATAAAAGATACCAAAAGGATGATTTGGTATGGGTGACAAGTAACAGACTTGTTACAAAAGAAAGAAGGGCTAGTTGCAGCTCACCAGTGAACAATGAAATTTCACCAAAGGAAGAAATGAATTTGAATATTGTTATTCATAACAGGGTTACAGAGGAAAGTCACAAACAGAGAGGGAAAAATTTCAAAGTAGATGGAATCAAAATATTGAGTAAGGAAGAAATTGACAAAGATATAGCTGAGATGAAAACATAACTCAGTAATTTGAAGAAGCTGGTGCAGAAAGGAATAAGAGAGGAATGGAAACAAGGATTTAATGTGGGGAAAAGAGTTAAGTGGCCTGTCATGGAATTATTTGCTGAGAAATTAATATTCTGAACAATTGAGAATGGAAAAAGAGAATATATTTGTAAACCAGAGAAAGGACCTATCCTTGGGGAAAGAGACAATGATGATAATGATGAAGAGATGATCTATACAAATCAGCATGAGAGAAAGGTGTTGGTAGCATCTACACAGACAAGAAAGTATCATATTTTTGGGATTAATTATTTGTGTGAATGTACATTTGTAGGTATGAAACTTAATGAAATTGAGCTTGAGCATGAAAAAGTGAAAAATGAAAAAGCAAGAAAAACAAAAAAGGAGATGCATAAAGATTTTCAAGACTTCAATTGGTGGAGGAAATTAAAAGGTATGGCTGAATGGTTGTGCCTTTTCTTATTAAAAACTTATTGGATCATGTTTGAAGGAATTTTAGCATGGATAGAAGATCAATGGATAGTGGACAAAGAAAAGAAAATAAATACATTACATATTTGTGAAGAGAAGAGAAGAGAAGTTGACACAGAGAACTAAGCTCAGGAAATTAAGTTGAGAAATATTTTGAAGGATCAAAGTCTTGTCATTGAAGAGATAAAGACAAAAATATCCTACTTGGATAAACTGAGAGATGGAGAGAATTGTGTAGAACAGAAAGGTATTCTACAAACCTATGATGAAGTTGCCAAGCATAGTCAAGAAGCTGCAGTCCCAGAAGTATTCTTTGATGAAAAACAAATCAGAGATGTTGAGGAAGAATTTCTCAATAACTTAGTGAACTATCAGAATAGTTCAGAGAAGCAGGAAAATCTGATCAGTGAGGCTTCAAATAAAGAGCCTTGTATTTTTGAAGCTGATATGTTGTGTATGATTTCAGGTTCAACAGGTAATGGACAGAAAGCGGACAACGTGCTTATGCATGTTGATGAATAAGTGAGATTATTGGAAGAGATGGCTGAAACAAAAAGATACTTTGAACATGTATTTAATAATTTTGAGAATGATGGTATTGGCAGGGAAATTGTCATGATTAAAAAAGATGAAGATAAGAAAATTAAAGTTTGTGATGATAACTAGAATGAAGCATCTTTAGTAGAGGACAAAGATGGAAGTATTATGGAAATTGTGAGAGAATGTATGATGATGTTGATAGATATAGAAGTTCAGGAATTCTGGGATTTTGAAATTGATGAGTCTGTAAACCATGAAGAAGCTTTAGAAAAACAGGATTTTGTTTCTGTTATATATGAATATGAAACAACATCATTTTGTTGCAATGATATGCTCCAAGAAATTCAAGATATTGAATTGTTTAATGATAACCTTGTGGCAGGAAAAGGAACACTGTGTAATGTAGAGGAAAGTGCTAAAATAAAATTTGCTGACAGTTTCATAAAATTTGCAGAAGGACAACATAAAGATTTGATGACAGAATTATATGTGGAGATTGAAAACCATAGTTGTTTTAAATCTGATAATTATGATGGGAATTATGTTTTATACAAGAAAAAGGAGCCATATGCAAATGATATGCTTATTGAATATGAGGGAAGATTTAGTTTGCTAGAAAAGGTATTAAGTGAACCTGATAATATAAAAGAAAATATTTTCTTTAATGATAGTGAAGGAGAAGCTATAAAGTACAACCAACAAGTTGCAAATGAAAGAAGCAAAGTGAAATTAGACATAAATTTTATAATATATGTGGTAAGGGAGAATGTATAGTAGTTAGAGGTCTGTGGAGTTCAACTAAGAACAACTTGTGAAAAATTGTGGATGAAAAAGTCAATCAAGAAAAGAGGACAACAACAACATAAGATTTGGAAACCTGGAAGAACTGAAGCAACAGTGACAGAAGAAATAGAGCATCAACATGATGAAAGAGGTGACAAGTTACAAAGTAAAGTTTGGGATTCTGGATGATTTAGCAGAAGAAACACATGACCAGGAGGTCATGAAAACTTTCAACTCAGGGAGTCTGATACAAGAGCATTTAGACCTAACCAGCAACGTGATGGTGTGATCACATGTTGTGGCTAAGAAAGGGTTGGAAGACAAGTGGTTAGTTAAATTTTAGTTAATTTAAATGTATGTGAGTAGTTTATTTGTTGTCAAATTTTGAGCAGAAAAGGGAAAAGTGGCAAGTTGATCCTCCTTTCGTGGAGATCAAGCCATGTAGTTTATAATATTTGGTTATAATAGGATTTGAGGGATTTAAAAAGATTAATTTAGAGTTTGTTGAGAAAAGAGTGGAGTTGAAGAGAGACTTTAGGAGAGAGTGAAAAATTTCTGGATCTGAACCAAATTTATTCATGAATATGTTTTTATATAAAATTGTGATCCTTTGAATAATTTAGGAGACAGAGTAGGAAATAGATAGGAGACGAGAAATATAGAGAAAAATATCCAAGTGAATGAAAATCAGGCCTAAAAGAGAATAGATATAATGTGAGATGTTTTGAGTTTATGTAGATTTTTGAATAATATATTATAGCTTGATGGGGAAATTCCAGTTCTGGTATTGAGTTTGATTTGAATTCCTTTGGAAATTTCAAATTTGTATATATATTGGTGTTGCTTTTCTGATTGAATCAATTTAGGCATATTCACTGTTGTGCAGAACCATTAGCCAAATTGATTGCATGAAATTTCGATTTACCATAAAGGGATTATACATTAAGGATTTAATTTTAAATTTGGGTGTCTAATCTGGAACAAGGGTAGAAGTCGAAAGACATGTCTGTAGGAGAATAAATTCTGGCAGTTTTAATAAAGGAAAACAGATTAAAGGAAATTTGTTTGTTGTGACTGTATTGAGATTTTGTTGAAACTGAGATTCGAAAACATCAATGCGTGATATCCTTCATAAGTGGAGGTAATTCATATTGATTCCAAAATTATATGCTCTGGAACAGTGAATCAATTGTTTTAGTGGAATTTAATTGAGTACTGATGTATGAATTTCTGAGGTTGTTTGAACGAGAATCGAAGGCACAATGAAATCACAGTAATAGCAAAAAGGAGTGTGATCTAGAAATTAAAAGTGGATAATTGAATTTGTAAATTGGGCCATGGATCTGCGTCCACTATGAAGGCAACTGTCATGTGGTATTATTAAAACAAAGGGCTGTAATTTATGAATGAAAAAGTTGTGGCTTCTAAGACGAAGTATAAACTAGAAAAGTGGAGGAATATGTTAACGTTGGAGTCAATGCAAATCATCACCGTCCAATTCAAATCCAACGGAAATCTCAATATAAATTTCTTAGTGTTTAACGATTAAAATGGACCCGTTGAATTATAAATCCAGGTTAAATGTTTAAGTTGACCTTCCAGTAAGTGAATTAATCTGACGGCCTTCACATCTGTCTTGGGAATCCAACGATCATCGCAATTTTACTTGCGTGGTTTTTAACAAAACTAATAGATCCGATATATTAATGAAAAAGGTTTAAATGTTGGGTTGAGTCTGTCATCAAGTTTGACTCAGCAATGATTTGTGAAGTATGACTTTGTTATTACTGTCTTTTATATGTAAGTCATACAATTTTTCTTCCGCCATTATGAAAGGTTTATAAGTGGGTTTTATATTTGTGTAAAGAAATAGCATGAGTAAAAGCTATATCCAAAAAAATGAAAGTTTTATTTTGGGAATATATATATACATATGCATTTATTATGCATACTATGGTTAAGGTGTAGCTGGGCTGCATCATCACATCTACCTGTGGTCACGATCCATCCAATCAGTGGGACTATACCTCCTAAACTCGATGTTTTTCAACTGGAAGTTGATCCAGATCCCATCATGATTTAGGGGGAAAATATTATTGGTCAAACTAGACATCATCCCCAGGACCAATGAAATAGGGTCTATCATCCCCTTATATTTTAATTGCTATATTCCCTAAGTGGAGAAAATCTCGATCCCGAAGTCGAACAACCAGAAGTTGTTTCTGTATTGGTCACTCCACAATATATTGTAGTCATTGAGTCTCCCATATCCCACAGTCAACCACCTGAAATATACTTCGGGCTTGACGACGAAGTTCTTCCACCTAGTTTGATTTCGATTGAAGAAATAGTACAAGACAAGACACCTTTAACTCCAACTCATTTTCGGTAGGAGATTTACTTTTATGAGTCTTTTCCTCAATCACCTTCCTCTGCTTTAGTTGATCTTGTTTCACCTTAAGTTCCCGTAGATTCTATAGGGTAACATTAGGTCATTTGACCATGGTTGAGATAACATCCCATACTGAACCATCTATTTCAGTTGCAACAACATCTACTGTTGCTTCATCTTCGATGTTTTATCCATTGACTTCACCCATGTCATCATCTGGAATCCTATCTGGTTCCTCCCTTATGAGTACTGAACGATTTGATCCTTTATTCACATCTTTAGTGCAATATCAAGATGGTCCCATCAGTTACTCCCCTTGGTGGCCAGTGATTTCACAAAAATTACCCTCTAAAATTCCAAAATTCAATGAAAGCCCTGGAGAATACCCGTCAATGCATGCTATAACTTATCATTTGTGGTGCTCATCAAACTCCTTAAATGATGACTCTGTTAGACTACGTATTTTCTAGCGCACACTCACTAGTCCAACTGCACAATGAGGATAGTTCTTTTTCTATGTCAACCTAGTTAAAAAATGAAACAGAGCCATGAGGATAGTTCTTTTTTCTTGTGTCAACCTCATTAAAAAATGAAACAAGTGCCTATGAGGATAGTTCTTTTTTCTTGTGTCAACCTCGTTAAAAAATGAAACAAGTGCCTTTGAGGATAGTTCTTTTTTCTTGTGTCAACCTTGTTAAAAAATGAAACGAGTGCCTTTGAGGATAGTTCTTTTATTGTGTTAACCTCGTTAAAAAATGAAGTAGGTCATGAGCATAGTTCTTTTCTTGTGTCAAGCTCGTTAAAAAATGAAACAAATCCTCTCCTAATTACGACGAGTCTTCCATATGATCTCGTAAATGAACCTTCATTCCATATAGCTATTAGTAACCATTAGTTTACTTAGGTGAATGAAATGAAGCTTAGGGGGCATCTTCTCTTATAGGGGGCATTTGACATGTGCCCTTTAAGGGGGCATTCAAAAAATTCTTACCAATTGCACGCAATTGACTGCTGAAGTTTGGGGGCAAAGCAAGTTAAGAGCTCCAAAATGCAAATGGTAACTATTGAATGGTAAAAATGAAAAATAAAATATTTTTATTAGTCATTTGATTATTTGCAATGAATATTTATTTGTTGTGACTATGGTTTTATTATATTTTTATCATGAAACAAGTATTTTTAATCCATTTGATGTTGTTCTGAACAGGTTTTACAATTGATGAAAAGATTAGTCGTGCATATTTATTTTAAGAATGATTTGACCACAAAGCATACTTTTATCCTTATTTTTTGAGCTTTGTTAAAAATGAAAAAGGATTTGAAGCACACTTTTGCCTCTTTTCTAGCTTTGATAACAATGAAAAAGGAACCCTTGGAGTCTTCTTTTAGCTCTTTTCAGACTCCAATAATGTGAAAAGATTGCCGAGCACTTGTCTTTTCAAGCTCGTAAAAGTAAATGAATTGATATCCACTCAGTATAAGTATAACCCTTTTCCGGACCGAGATAGATTATTTATGAAAAAGGAATACCTTGGTCAAACATGAATAAAGAGGTTCTCTCAGATATTATTTTACACTTTTTCGGATCTGAGCGACAACTTTACGAAAAATTCTTATGGAGTTTTATTTTCGTCATATTTTTTTCAAACTCTCTAAATATGAAAAAGGACCGTGCTGTCACTGTCGTTAGGCTTGTTAAAAAATAAAATAGCGACGGGCTTGTCGATCATGGCAAGAATCAAGTTTCATTCATTGCTATACTCATTAAATTATTAAATAGTGATACATTGTTCGCCCAAAGGGTTGAATTATAGATCAAGCATATGTTATCCTCCTCAAGATTGTTAAAAAATAAAGAGGTACTGGTTTACAAATGACCGGGGAAAATTTGGGATAGTGAACAATTTTTTTTATGGTAGCAGGTCGTTATTGAACATGACACTTCACTCCATCACCGTGACTTTTTGGGTTGGGTAATCTTCTTGACGGTTCATTCATACCTATGGTTCATCATACCTTCACTTTGGTTTTGGGTCAATGCTGCCAACTCATCTCAGTGTCGCCGATATGTTCAAGAGAAGTCATCCAATGAATACTCAACCTTCTGCAATACTCATAAACCTACATTTTCATCAAATTCATCCCTGAACATTGCTATATCAAGTCATCCTTTTTTGTAAAAAATAGTAACTCCTATTTTGTAATAAAGTGGCTTCCTGTCGACATCAAATCATCATCCAGGAAGTTCACTTAGAAACACTATATTCCAATACCATGAGGCTTGTTTTAGCATCAACAAGATCCTCGCTTCCAGAATTTTGACCGAAATATTTTGTATGGTGTTCGACATCAAATCACATATTCACGCCTCACAAAATGTACTGCATTACCTTGAGGTCCATTGACATCAATGGTGGTTCTCTCACGTTTGTTAACATATGACATTATTGGCTATTAATCAAACGATGTCTTACCATGTTCGACTACAAATCATATATTTACATGGCTAGAATTGTACCCGAATGATCGAGTTAATGAGATAATAAGACCTCGAATCTAGTTTCAGCCATCCGGGATGTGATTTGAAGATTGTTGTACACATCATTTGTACACTAACCTTACATACAGATTGTCATCCGAACATGGGCCTATATCTGTAGGCATGTCTGCATTGGGAAACATTCCAATGTAGACGAATTTCTGCACTATGTACATGTTATTAGATAGTTTATGTGCTGAGCATGCATTAGGGGAATTTTGAGGTCTAAAATGGGCCTCCTAAGGAAATAATAAAATAATATCTAAACCAATAAAATAATATTTATGAATTTTCAATTCACTTTTTGCACCACAATCCATGTAACCATAGTTAAATTCAATTCAAAAGTTGTACAAAAATAAAATTAATAAAAAAATTGTATTGATGTGACTATAAATAAGAATGATATTTTCAAGAAAAAGTCATTATCATTGAACAACTAATGCATTTGTCCTTTGTACTTAAATAACTTAAAATAAAATATAAATATAAATTCATAAATTCTTAATTATATAATATGTTATTAATTAAAATTTATATTATTTAAATTGTATAATAACATGTAATTAATATACTATATAAAAATAATATAATATAATAAATGTATAGGGATATGCATTGTTTATTTCAAGAAATATGAAATGACAATAATATATATTTTTATTAAAAAAGTGTGAGATGATATTTATTATGAGTACTTTACTTTGATTTTTAAAGTACTTAGAGCACTACTATGGTTAACCATGAGTTTTTATCCACCATTGAGAATGTGACAAGTAAGTACCTTTAACTCAACCAATGCCACCTCAACCATTAGCGATGATGTCATCCCCTAAAATGTGATTGGTTCGCATAAAGTGAATTTTGATCGTACATTTTCCTTTGGAGGCCCATTTCAGACCTAAAAATTCCCCTAATGGGAATGCATTCCCTCAGAAATTCGTGATCAAGAGGATATATCATGATGTAATGTATTGTAATATTTATGCAAGTTTCCACTCCGCTTCAGCTCCAGCCCATCCCAGTGTAAATCATCTCATTGAAAAAATATTGTTATTATTATTCTGACTTCATGCTTTAGGGGGGAATTTGTTATAGGTCAATTTGGGCACCATTCCCAATGACTTGGTTAATTGGACATCATCCACAAAACCAATGAATAGGGTCTATAATCCCCTATCATTTCAGTTGCTACATGCCCTAAGACAAAGAACAAAGAAAAATTATTCCCGACTTCCATTGCAAGGTTTCCAAGATTTGAAGTATATATTATAACACCTATGAGCTCACCAACACAGTCTCTCAAGGGGCTAAGTGCATTGCATATGCAATTACCTCCATTCAAATGTGCTTTGCAAAGCACTTCCCGACACTTAAGGGTGCATTGGTCAATTGGGAGCGAAATTATGATTGTTCCAGAATCTCCACTTGGCCAGTGCCTTCAAGAAGAGTGCATATGTGTCAAACTTCGAATCCATGTGTCCATTTGATACATCTGAGCTTGGGAACATGTCTTGCGTATTATTAGAAAGTCATTGATTGTAAAACTACCTTAAGATCATATATAAATTGAGCACAGATTTTAGTGCTTGAGAAGGAAGAATTTGAGTAGAGAAATGCTAGTGGAATTTCAATTGAGGAATTGATTTGAGTGATATGCTGCTGGAGAGATGTTCATTGTGATGAGGCTGGGATGATGCTGGAGATGGTGGAATAAAATTAATCACTGGTTGTAACCTCCCCTTCTATCGATTAATAAAGATTGCTGTTTACTTTCCCACATATGTATCTGTATAGGCTTCTGTCTTTCATATTATGAATTCTTATCTGATGTATACAGTTCATGTTTCATTGATTTAACTGAATAAATTGAATAGGCATCCATATATTTCTATCTCTTTACTATTTAGTAGCCTTATAACCACCTGATGAGCTAACAAAAGGACATACAAAAAGAGGTGGGCCTTTAGGTGAAAAAAAATCCAAATCCCCATCCCCATACGGACGGCTTAGCAATCCCGACTATCTAGCAAAAATCAAAGAAATAGCCGCTCTAAATACCATCGGGAGTGTGAGGGTGGAAACACGAAATGTCTTGTTTAGTTCAAAAATTTCATTCTTGCAGGAAATATTTTGGCGATCTAGCTTGGATTTGAAGCTACAACAAGAGCGACAGAAGGAGAATTTGAAGTGCTTGGACTCCAAGTAAGTTTCTTGATATGTTCTATGTGTCTATTTACTGTTAGGAAAAGTATCTACAAAGTCTTTAACCTATTGTTATAAATGCACTACACCACATTTAGGGAAAACTGTTTTATCCGTAATTCATAATTACGCATAACAATCATCTTGCGGGCTTATGACTCACAAACAAAATTTACATTTTTTCTTACAAATGCCCTAATGGAACATGACTCAAATAAGCTTTCCTTTGACTCATAATAAATTATTTTTGACTCTCTAAGCATGAAGAACATGCTTTGAAAAATAATATAATAAATACATCAATGATAAATTTATATTATGAAGATCGACTCTAGCTACAACGAAAACACTCCCTCTTAACTAGTGAGATATTCATAATGAATAAAAAAAATAGTCTCAAGTTGAAATATTCATATAAGAAAGGATCCATATCGATAAACATCAATGATCATATCATTATCATAACCAACATTTTCAAACTACCAAGGCCTTGACAAGTAAGTTATATTTCTCTACTAGATCAAAGCACAATGATGGGACGAATTCAATATGACACTATCACATATCGAGGCACATACTCCACGTAGGTTCACCAAAATATGTCCTCATAAGACCATTTCCTAATCAATTGTCATGATACTTGACACAAGAAAATGTTGGTTCTCCAGACCATTCTTATAGTAGATAAATGTACTTAACTTAGGGTTGTTAGCAATAGTCATAATATAGATCTCAAGAATTTCGATCCTTGATGCTTATCCAATCCACCATTCTCCCTATCCATGTTCATGTACTAGAATTACAAATTTTAGTCCTGGCCATAGTACATGACTCATGGAGAATAAAGGTGTCCATCCTCACTCCATCTCAATATGGGAGGAGATATCCACAAGCCCAAGCTTGTCTTAAAATACTCATGCTTTCCCTTAGGAAGGGACTTCATTAAAACATCAGCTACCTATTCATTAGTGGAGATATATTGAAGCTTCACAAATCCATCCTGCACCATGCTTTGAATGTAGTGATAATTTTCCATAATGTGCTTTGACCTCGCATGAAATACTAGGTTCTTTGAGAACTTTATGCAACTTTGATTATCACAACATATTGTGGTTAAATCCAATACTCCAAACAAATCAAAAAATAATTTTTGGAGCCAAACTACTTCACGAATAACTTCAATTGCTGCCATATATTCAGCTTCAACAATACTTAATGCGGAAAAAAATTGTTTTTTGCTCATCTAAGAAGTCATAGTGGTTCCCAAACAAAAAAAACCACCAATAATACTTTTACCATCATCAGTGCTACTTGTACAATCAGAATTCATATAACCTCATAATCGAATTTCATTTGTTGCAACATATATCAAACAATGATGTATGGTTCCATGGAGATATCTCAGGATGTGCTTTGCTGATATCTAATAATCATGTATGGGATTCATCTGAAAATGGCTAAGATTATTCACAACAAAGAATATATCTGGCCGAGCGTTCACTAAATACATCAAATAACCAATTAACTATTGGTATGATGATGGATCAACACGATTTGAATCTAAACTTCTTAGCTTCTTCAAATTGGGGATTATTAGTGTTGCCATAGGTTTACAATTCACCATCCCAATTTTTTGTAGAATCTTGATCACATATTTTCTTTGACCAAGAAATATTTCATTTGGTTTCTTCCAAACTTCAAGTCCTAGGTAATAGTGAATTAGTTCAAGATCATTCATGTTGAATTCAACGGTCAATTCCTTCTTGCATTGACGAATAAGATGCTCCACATCTGTTATTTATAGGTCACCCACATATCTCAATATGATAGCTAATTCATTATTTACTACTTTGATGTATATATTTGGATATGTAGTACTTTTTATGAAACCAAACCTTATTAGATAGGAATACATTTGGGCATACCATGCTCTAGGGGCTTGTTTTAAGCCATATAGAGATTTCTATAATCTGTAGATGTGGGATTCCTTTCCATGGACTTCAAATCCTTGGGTTTGTTCAATGTAAACTTATTCATAAAATGTGCCATTAAGAAAAATTATCTTCACATCCATTTCATGTATGTTCCATCCCATAGAAGTTGCAATAAATATAAGGGTACTAATTGTTGTGTATCTAGCTATAGGAGAAAAGGTTTCATCATAGTCAACTCCCTTTTATTGAGAGAATCGTCTAGCCACAAATCTTGCCTTGAATTTTTCGATGCTCCCATTAGCTTCATGATTAATATTATAGACCCACTTGAAAGTCACAATAAATTTATCTTTTGGTATATGAGCGATTTCCCAAACATCATTCTTCATTATTTATTGGTATCTTCCATCATTGCATTCTTCCATGCTTGATGTTCAGCAACCTTTTCATAAGTATAAGGTTTTGATTCAATGAGTTTGGTCATATATGTTTCATAACCATAGCACCTTTTGGGTCTCTTTTTTTCTCTAAATGTTCCTCTTGGGGTTGTGTGTCCTTCAAAATATTGCAAAGTTGTTCTAATTCAAGTAAGCCTATTTTTAGTTTCTGGAATGAAGATAGATTCAATAGGTTCGTTTAGTAATTTTGGTTCTTTATGATGATCAACTACGGGTTCTAGAGAATTGGTTTGTATCGGACTATATTCATTAGGAAATACAAGTCCTTATTCTTCATGAGAGTCAATGATTATATCTTTGGACTTCTTGTATGGAAAACTTTCATCAAAAGTGACATCTCTACTTACTTCAATATGTCGTTATTCCTTAATGTAGATTCTATATGCTTTGGATGATTTGTTGTAGCTAACTAAATTTCCTTTCATACCTGCATGATCCAACTTATTTCTCCTCTCCTTAAGAATATGAATGTAGAAAAACATCAAAATATTACAAGGTGATCACCATTATGATTCTTTCTAGTGAAATTTTCTTTCAGAGTTATGTCACCAAGAATTCTATGAGAGCTTCTATTTTGAATGTATACTATGGTCATGGAGGCTTGTCCCCTTATGAATTTAGGAATATCTTGATCATGTATCACGACTCTTACACATTATTCAATAGATTGATTGTTTTTTTTTCAGTTGCAACATTTTTTTGAGGATTATAGGGGACTATTAGCTCCCTCTTAATCCCAACTTCTTTACAAAAGGCTACATGTTCTTTAGATGTATATTCACCTCCATTATACGAACTTAAATTCTTGATCTTATGATATACCATATTATCAACTTCGGATTTGAACTCTTGGAATTTGTCAAATACTTCATCTTTAGACTTCAAGAAAGAGCAAGTCTTTCTATAATAGTCATCAATAAATGTTACATAATATAGATGAACACCAAGTGATTTTCAAACATTAGGCCACAAACATCAGAGTGGATTAGGTCCAATATTTTATTGGATATTAAGTCACTATTAGGGAATGAATTCTTCACATTTTTTCCAAGAGCACACCCTTTACAAAGTCCTTCACGTTCTTCTTTCAATTGGGGCGTTCTTGTAACCATTTGAGTCCAGGATGGAAATATATTGTAAGGGATATGGCCTTATATTCTATGCCACAAATCACATGGCTTGATGTCAATGTGTACTAAATTTAGAGGAGGAGTTACAAGTCTATACAACCTCCCCACATGAATCCCAATAGTTCTAGAATTATGCATACTAGATTCCTAGCCCAATAACCACCTTGCCATCAATAAATTATATATTTTGTCCTTTATATTCTAAAAAAGAAATAAAAAAGAAATCATATTTCAAACCTGGAACATAAAGGTTTTTGTTGAGATGAATATTCCCATCAGATTCCATCTTGATGTAGGTAGATCCAATGGCTTTGGCCGGATAGCTATTTTTGTCTCCAAGTTTAACCATGTGAGAAGAGCTTCCTTTTGATAGAGTGTTGAGATGTCCACATTCACCTATCATATGTCTTGAAGCTACAATATCGATTACCCATGTGTTTCAATCTTCAATTGAGCTTGTAAGAGAAGAGTACAAATTTCCATCCTTGACTTCCTTAAATAGTTTAGAAACAAAGTTAGTTATGACATATCCTTTGATGGATTTAGAGAGAATCCTTAGATCCTTAAGACATTACTTCATGTACTTGGAAATTTAAGGGGAGAGAGAGAGAGTTGTTGAAAATATGTCTTAAATCAATATTTCCAACACAATGTGATCTTCAAGCTTCCTTTTTTAACTTGGCTCTGATTCCATGTTGAGAAACCAAGTGTAGTGTAGTTTAATGCTTCATTCCTCTTCTTTATAATTACTTGTGAATGTTATATGTCTTGTTATTTCTTCTTATGTCTTATTTATTAATAAATTATAAATTTTTTCAAAACATAAAGATCACAATGAGAAAAAGGACACTAGAAATTAAGCCAAAAGCTAGGGCAAAACCCACAAGGGGAAAACCCAACAATCCTTCTCTTACAGAATAAGATAAAAATGAGATATATCCAAGACCAAGACCAAGACCAAGAACAAGATGCCACAAGGATACCAAGTCAATCCATCCTCATTTACAAATTATACAAACGATGTGTATACCAATGGATTCAATCCAATCATGCGATATGCTAAAGAAAGATACTGAATCCTTCTACAAATCAATTGCGGAAAATAAACACGATCACCAATCACAACAAGTAAAGAAATAAACAAATCAAATTAAAACACATATATTTTCCCTGGGAAAGCTTGATGCTCAAAACCCCTCTATCTTCTATTGTATATTCAACACTCCCTCTCGACAAGAAAGGGATTATCAGCTACCCCGATTCTGCATCTATGGTATTAGAATTTTCCCGTGGCGAGCGCCTTCGTCAGAATATCTACATCCTGATATTTCATGGGAATGTACTGAAGTAACATAATGCGTCTCTTAACACAATCTCTGAGATGGTGGTACTATATGTCTATATGCTTGGACCTATAATGGAATACCGGATTAACCGAGAGTTTTATGCAACTCTGATTATCACACTGTATCATCGTTGGATCCATCTGATGACCAAACAAACCAACCAAAATATTCCTGTTGTACCAAGAAACTGCTTTTGATTCTATGCTGAAGATCCCTCTTGATGTGCTCTTTCTATTTGATGGACTGTCTGCCCAATATGCATCGGTGAAGCCTTGAAGCTTCACTCCCTCTGTCCGTCTATACCATATACCATAATCTGTCATGCCCCTGAGATATCTCAAGACATGTTTCCCCACCTTCCAAAAGAGCTTGGTCGGCTTAACCATAGCTTGAATCAGATGGTTAATTGCGTAGAAAATGTCTGGTATGGTGTTCACCAAGTACATGAGTGAACCCAAAAGCTACCCATAAATAGTAGCGTCCATTACCTCACCTGAAGTAGCATCCTCCTTCCTCCAGTTTCCTGAAAGAGGAGTCTCCATGGGTTTACAACTCTCCATGTGAAACTTATTCAGAATCTCCTTGGCATATTTTCCTTGAGAAACAAATATCTCACCATCCCATTGACATATTTCCAAACCAAGGAAATAGTGAAGGAGTCCCATGTCCTTCATCTCAAACTCTCTTGCAAGATCATATTTGCAAGAAGTTATAATTTGATCATCACACATCAAAATAATATCATCAACATAAAGTGAAATAATCAAAAGCTTACTGTCAACCACAATCTGGTACAGGTTCGCATCCGCTTCACTCTTCATGAAGCCCAACCCAGTGAAATAGCTATCAATCATGGTGTACCAAGCACAAGGTGCTTGCTTTAGCCCATACAGTGCTCTCTTGAGTCTACACACATGTGAATCACTGTCAAAGGTCTCAAAACCTTCTGGCTGCTCTATGTACACTTATTCCTTAATAAATCTGTTAGAGGTCCCTATATTACTAGTATAGTCCCTTATTGTTGTTAGTGTAACCCTTATTGTTATTTTTGTACCCATGTAACCCCCATATTTTTATTATTGTGCCCTTCAATTATTATTGTTAGGTCGGCTAGGATTACATTGTGGCCCCACTAGGATTACATTATGGCCCCATGGAATCCTATATATAGAAATGAGGTTTTGTAATTTGTATCATCCAAGAATTGTTCATTCATGTAATGTATTTGAGGTTTCCCCCTCAAAGTGGCTTATTTCTAAGGCGCTGATATCTCTTTTATTCTATTTTTGGAGCTGGTTTCTCAAGAT
This sequence comes from Pinus albicaulis, assembly GCA_034641835.2. Lineage (NCBI taxonomy): Eukaryota > Viridiplantae > Streptophyta > Pinopsida > Pinales > Pinaceae > Pinus > Pinus albicaulis. The sequence goes on along the minus strand of CM076578.1, from coordinate 1,511,059,157 downwards.
TTGGTATCAGAGCTTTGGATTCTAGAGTTTCACTGCTCCAAACAGGTCATCGTGGAATTTTCTCTATAACTATTTTTCTACGAAGGTTCAGAAGCTAAAAGTTTTAGAGTGCGAAGTAGAAATCCTGAGGAACATGGTAAAAATTTTTTAGATCTTGGTTTGCAATATTTTCGGAGATTTGGTCTGTGGAAGTTAGATATTTTGCAGGCTCCTGAATTTCATCTCAAAGAGGTGATCGTGGGAAAATATTCATAACTCTCTCTCTAAGCATCGGATTAGAATTATGTAAAAAGTGGCCACAATCACACGGATTGTAGTTTCCTGTCTATAAAGTTGAGAGCCTAAGGAGGAAACAATGACACGTGGAAAGTCGTACAAGTTCACTCTACTGAACCAGTCCATAATTAGGTCATCGTAGGAGATTGGGAACAACTTTGTCTTCAAGAATCCAAATCAGGTCAGACCTGTGGCATTCGAAAGAGAATTCATAGGGCTACCTCAGTGCCAAATTTTAGATATTGAATATCTGAAATCACAGAGATAATTTAGTTTCAATATCGAGCTCCTCAAAAGAAAGAAAAAGGTGTGTATTTTTTTTCCAATTTGCATAAGTCTTATGTAAAAAAAATCAATTTGAAGTGATTCCAAGGGCCTATTGAGCATATATTTCAGTATTGGGTTCTAAAATGCCTCCTAAAAAGAATTCAACACCCATTAAGCCCTCAGAGTACTCTACTATGACCCATGAAGATGAAGAATTGCAACATGATCTATCAAAATTACAAGAGCAAGTGCACCAAATTTCACTCTCGCAAAGAGAAACAAAAAATGAAATGGAAGTTTTGAAGAAAGGCGTGGAAGCGAAGATTGATGGTTTGAAGAAAGGAGTGGAAGCTAAGATGGATGGCATGGAAGCTGGCATGGAATATAATATGGAAGACATGGAAGAAAAAATGAAAGACAACATGGAAAACATGAAGAATGATCTAAAAGCAGACATGGAAGGTTTGACAAAGTTGATATAAGAAATGTTTTCTAATGGAGAAAAGATAGTAGAGGAAACTCATGTGAGAACAAAATAAATGTTAATCGTGATTTCATAAACTCTAATGTTGGATGGAATAACCACCATATTCCAAAGATGGATATGAGGAAGTTTGATGGCAAGGATCTCGTAACATGGATACTACAAATGGAGCAATATTTTGATCTCAATAATGTGCAAAACACACAAAAGGTACGCATTGAAACTTTAAATTTAGAACAAAATACATTTGTATGGTATTGATGGCTTTGCTCTCATAATTTTTTTTTCACTTGGCCAATTTTTATGGAGGAAATGATAGCACATTATGAGGATACAAAGAGAAACACCTTCTTTATCCAATTGATAAATCTCAAACAAAAGGGTTCAGTTCCGGAGCACATTGAGGACTTCCAAAAATTGAATATAGCGGTAACTGATATTCCAGAGGAACACAAGATTGATGTCTTCATAGGGACTTTAAAGGATAACATCCAACATGAAGTCCGCGTTTGGGAACCTGATTCATTGGAGAAGGCATTCAGGTTGGCAGGAAAAATTGAATGTAAAATTATGGTGACAAGGAAGTGTTGCTACTCCTAGACTTTCACAACCTACAAGGTTGACACCACAACAATTGGAAGAAAAAAGAGAAAAAGGGCTTTGCTATAGTTGTGATAACAAATACACTAAAGGTCATAAGTGCACTGAGAAGAAATTATTTTACATATATTGTGAAGAGGAGGAAGAAAATGAAGAAGAAACTTCAAAAGTAGAGGATATACACCAGGAAGAAACCCTAGAAGAAGAAGAAATGAGTCCGACCATATCATATAAGGCATTGGCAGGAATTACCACTCCTCAAAATCTCAAGATAGAAGGAAATATCAATACTAAAAAGGTAATTGTGTTGATTGATTCGGGTAGTACCCATAATTTTATTCATTGTAAGGTAGCCAAGGAATTGAATTGTTTCCTATACCCAACACTAGAATGTCAAGTGATGATTGCGAATGGAGGAACTATAGATTGCTCTGGAAAATGCCATAATATCAAGCTATCCATGGGGGAATATGTATTGAATAGTTCAATGATTTCCATCCCAATGGCAGGTGCTGATGTCATACTAGGAGTACAATGGTTACAATCTTTGGGGACGATAGCTTTTAATTCTTAGGAATTTTTCTTGAAATTTTTTTCGGAAGGAGAGGAAATCGAATTACGGGGTATCTTAGGGAAGCCAGGAAATATAATAAGCTCTAATTTCATGACAAATCTTCTAAATAAATAACAACGGGGCGTAATTGCACAATTATGCTCACTGGAAGTTCCAACATCAAAATCATCTATTTCTCTAGATCTCCAAAAAGTCTTGGCCAATCATTCCAAGGTGTTTGATACTCCCAAAGGACTCCCACCTATTCATGATCATGATCATGCTATTCATTTGATTCTAGGAAGTGTTCCTCCAAACATAAGGCCTTATAGATATCCTTATGTCCAAAAGAGAGAAATTGAACGTATGATTGTAGAAATGTTAGAGGCTAGTATAATTCAACCTAATCAAAGTTCTTTCTCTGCTCTAGTAGTATTGGTGCACAAGAAATATGGATCATGGTGCATGTGTCCAGATTATATAGAGCTCAATAATCTCACCATTAAAGATAAATTTCCCATTCCCGTGATTGATGAATTATTGGATGAATTACATGGAGAAATTTATTTTACCAAGTTGGATCTTTGTTCAGGATATCATCAAATTAGAATGAAGACTGAAGATATTCCGAAAATAGCATTTTGAACTCATGAGGGTCATTATGGATTTTTGGTCATGGCTTTTGGCCTTAAAAATGCACCTTCTACATTTCAAGGGTTGATGAATTCCATTTTCAAGGCCTTCCTTAGAAAATTTGTGCTAGTATTTTTTGATGATATACTAATCTACAACAGGCCTTGGAAGGATCATGTTCAACATGTTGACAGGGTGCTCAAACTATTATAGGAGAAGCAATTATATGCAAAAACATCCAAATGTTTCTTTGGAGTACAAGAGGTGGAATATTTGGATCATATTGTATCTCATGAGGGTGTTAAGGTAGACCCTAACAAAATTAAAGCCATTAAGGAATGGAAAGTCCCCACAACCATAAAGCAGTTGCGTGGATTTCTTGGGTTAACAGGGTATTATCGCAAGTTTGTTAAGAATTATGGGAGAATATCAACACCTCTAACAACATTATTGAAGAAATATGCATTTTCATGGACTCTTGAAGCAACTAAGGCCTTTGAACATCTTAAAGAGGCAATGTTCCTAGCACCAGCCTTAGCTACACCAGACTTCACAAAAACCTTTATTATGGAATGTGATGCCTCAGGAAATGGAATTGGTGCTGTTTTAATGCAAGAAGGATGACCCATTGCTTTTGAAAGTTGTTCAATCAAAGGAAAGTATTTACAAAAGGCTATTTATGAGAAGGAAATGTTGACAATACTACATGCACTAAAGAAATGGAGACCTTACCTAACGAGAATGCACTTCAAGGTAAAAACTGATCATGATGGTCTTAAACACTTTTTGGAACAAAGACTATATTAAGAAGAGCAACAAAAATGGGTCACAAAGATGTCGGGTTATGACTTTGAAATCGTCTAAAAAAAAGGGAAGCTAAATGTTGTTGCAGATGCACTCTCAAGAGAGGATGAAGAGGTGGAAGCATTTCTTTGTGCCATTTCAATTATCCAACCAGATTGGATAACCGAAGCAAGGGATGAATGGAAGAAGGAAAAATAAGTGTGGACTCTCATTCAAAAGTTGCAGCAAGATCCTAGTACATTTGATACATTTAGTTGGAAAAATGATTTCTTATGGTACAAAGATCGCTTATATGTTTGCAAGAATTCCCAACTAAAACACAATATTCTTTTGGAATTGCACTCTTCTCCTTTAGGAGGACACTCGGGAATTTTAAAAACTTACCATAGGGTAAAGAAATAATTTTTTTGGGATGGCCTTAAATCTGATATTCAAAAGTTTGTGGCGGAATGTTTGGTTTGCCAGCAAAATAAAGTTGAGACAATTAAGACCCCGGGTCTTCTACAACCTTTATCCATTCCAAGTCAACGTTGGGAGGAGATTTCATTGATTTTATCATAGGTTTACCTAGTTCGAAGGAAGGAGTGTCATAATGGTGGTAGTTGATAGAATTACTAAGTATGCACACTTTTGATCATTATCTTATCCATTTAAAGAGAGTGCAGTTGCTACTGAATTTATGGAAACAATTCAAAAGCTACATGGAAACCCTAAGATTATTGTAAGTGACAGAGATCCCATTTTTATAGGAAATTTTTGGACGGAATTATTTTCTTGTTTGGGTACTCAAATAGCTCATAGCTCATCTTATCATCCTCAATCCGATGGTCAAACAAAGATAGTGAATAAATGTTTGGAAGGATATCTTCATTGTTTTGTATCTGATAAGCAAGCATAATGGGTCAAGTGGTTATCTCTCGTTGAATAGTGATATAACACTTCCTTCCATACTGCAGCAAAAATGACCCCATTTATGGCACTTTATGGATATCATCCACCGTCCATGACATCTTCTTTAAGGGAAATGTCTAGGGTTCAAGTAGTGGAGGATCACATCGAGCATCAACAAGAAGTTCTCCAACTCTTAAAGGATAACCTAAATTTGGTACAAAATCGAATGAAACAATAGGCAGATCAACATCGCAGTGAGAGAAGTTTTGATGTGGGAGACTGGGTATTTTTACGGCTACAACCATACAAGCAAATGTCCCTCAAGCAAGCTAAGAAGGATAATAAATTATCGCCAAAGTACTATGGTCCGTACAAGGTTTTGCAAAAGATTGGTACTATGGCATACAAATTAGAGCTTCCCGCTTGTTCATGAGTGCATCCGCTTTCCATTTTTCATGCTTAAAGAAGGTTAGAGGTGAAAATATTCCAGTTCAAACAATATTGCCTGAACTTGATGAGGAAGGAAAAATCATATTGGAACCTGAAGCAGTCACGAAAAAAGGAACTCGACAGCTACGAAATCAATCAATTTTAGAGTATCTCATCAAGTGGAAGAACTTACCCACCGAAGATTCTACATGGGAGGATGAGAATTTTATACAGAAGTACCTAGAGCTACTGAAGCATTGAGGACAACACTTTTTGAAGGCGAGGGGAATTTTAGGTCCCTATATTACTAGTCTACTCCCTTATTATTGTTAGTGTAACCCCCTTATTGTTATTATTGTACCCGTATAACCCCCATATTGTTATTATTATGCCCTTAAATTATTATTGTTAGGTCGGCTAGGATTACATTGTGGCCCGCTAGGATTACATTGTGTCCCCATGGACTCCTATATATAGAAAGGAGGTTTTGTCATTTGTATCATCCAAGTATTTTTCATTAATGTAATGTATTGGAGGTTGCCCCCTCGAAGTGGCTTATTTCTAAGGCGTTGATATCTCTTTTCTTCTATTTTTGGAGTTGGTTTCTCAACAAAGTCCATAGAGAAACACAGTTTTCACATCCATTGTAATATTCCTAAATTAGCATGCAGCTAATGGGAATATTAATTTTACTCTTAACATCTAGCTAGATGAATAAATGGGTAAGGAAGCCCATAAGTATCTTAAGTAGGCATAAAATCCCTCTTAATGTGAAAAGGGATCATGTTAATAACTAGATCAAGCATCCTCATATGTGGACAAGGTCAAGTTTGACCAAGTCAACAACATTAACATGAGATGAATGGATCATCAATAAAGACAACTCAATGTGAATGTAGATGAGTTTAGCTAGTCAGAATAAAGACACCTTGGGTGTGAAAAGAGACAATGCATGAAGATCAAGTCAAGGTTGACCAAATCAAATAGCGCTGTAAATAAAAGAGTGGGACTCATGGTGACAGTGTAATTTTGGAGGAGGAACCTTTGCATGGAAGTAACCTCATGAATGGGTGGGATCCATGGTGAGGAAGATCATCAACTATATAATGGAGGGAATGGAAACCATATGGGGCATGATTGAAGATATGATTTTATGATTGGGTCTGTTTAGAAGTTTTGCATGCTTCAGCTGTTTAGCTAATTTTGTTGCACTGTTTAGTGCAAGGGTTTTCTCATGTGGGAATTCCCAACTCTTGCTTGGAGATCTTGTTTAAAAAATATGAGAGGAGCTTTCCGAACTTCCTTTCCACTATCCAGCACTTGGCCAAGAAGTCACCTCTAGCCACAACACAGTCTCTTGGAGGATCTGCAGTGGGAGGGTTTTAACCGTTGTTTTATGAGCTAGTTTCCCAGGAGGAGGAGCAGCCTTTTCCCTGGAAAGCTAGTAGGAGGAGCTACAAACATTTATTTGAATGATCAGCCATATGTATGCAGTGATTCAGACATTATACGTGATTCAGCCATATATTTGCAACATTTTCTTCCCGTACTTCGTGTTCATCCAGAAACCCTTGTCGGGTCATCTTGGATTTCTGTAAAAGAGACTAGATCTCTGTTTTTGAGCCTCATTGATTAATATATAAGAAGATCTATTTTGTCTCTTAATTTTTGAGTATAAACCATCAATAAACTATGCTGTCACTTCCTGCAGTAATTCCGTGTTGCAATAGTCTTGGGGTTTCAGTGTTTTTGGGCTGTTTTGAGCATGGGAGGCCTGTTTAACTAGGCTATAATGATTTGTTTCTGATTTCATTTTAGATTTGGTTGATATAATGTCTGATCTAAAGGATACCTAGGCTTTTATTCATTTTTATAACATGGATTTCTGAAAAATGTGTTTTTAATGCATGTATTGCAGCTTTTTCCCATTTGGGAATATTACAGTGGTATCAGAGCTCTAATCTTGGATCAGCCTGTGTACTTCAACAATTATGGAGTCTTCTCATAGGAAGGAGAGGATCTGAAAAAGGGATCAAGGAAAACCCTTATTGTCTGGAGGGAATAATTTCTCAAAACTTCTTCTTCAAACTCTACATGGTATCAGTAAAAACATCAAAAAAATGAGGAGGGAAAAACATGGAGATCCCTCAAAAATATTTGGACATTAGGAAAGCTCTAGTTCCTCATATTATGGGTGTGAGAATTCAGCTACACCATTAGATTTAAAATGTTCTACCAACCATATGTTCATGACAAAGGAGATGGAGAAAGGAGATGTGCCAAAGAGGGAGACTCTTGGTGATTATTTGCAAGAGTATGAATCTCAATCTAAGAGATTCAAAGATCACCTAAAATTCCAAGGGTTTTTCAAGATCAAGGAGGAAAGAAGCATAAGGAGCAAGCAGCATGGTGTGGGTATATTATTTCTATCTACTTTTGATGGCTCACCTAAATGTCTAGCTAGGGTTTGGGTGGAGGAGCTAAACACCTATGTGCAACAACATCAAGTTTCTGAATATGAAGCCATTAAAGTAGTAGCGCTGCATTTTGAAGGTAAGGATTATGCTTGGTGGTTTTTTGAATCCTTTTCCTTAAAGAATGAAAATACATCTACTTATGCAAAGTTTATTAGAAGAGTAGTGGAAAGGTTTGACGAAATTTTTTATGAAACACTTTCTATGAAGCTAATCAAACCAAAAAAACAAAACCTTTGCATGGGTTGGAAGGATCTATCAACCCAAATCCATTTCAGAAAACCATTGAGGGGGATGAAAACTTTTATACCTTGCCAAGGGCAAATTCCCCATTGCATGATGAGCTTTCTTCTCAAGAGAAAGACATGGAGGTTCCTCTTGCAAGGGAAGACCAAGATTTAAGGTCTCTCATTGTTGATGAGGCATTATCACATATTGATGAGGAGGAAGAGAAGGCTGGAGGTAACAATGCTGTCATATCAAGAGCACATCCAGTACCTCATGAAGAGGAAGATGGAGAATTTTCTCCAAGGAGAGAAACTCTTGCACTCTTTCAATGAGTTCCAAATAATCTCACATATGGAGATCATGGCACAATCCATGTGCAATATGTGCCATCATTAGAAAATGGCGAGATCTTGAAGTTAGAAGGAGATAAAGGGGAGGACAAGCATCATATGATGAGGAGCACACACCCCTCTCTATTTCAAAATATTGATGCACCCAAGAGGTAGGAGGATTTGTGCAGTGAAGGTAAGGAAAAATCAGTTGACACACATATACATCCTACTCTATGCCTTGATGTATTTTTACATGGAGGCATTCCACCAGGGAGACCCCCTGATGGGAAGATGAATAAAGTGTTCTCTCAACTTATTGCAGTAATGAAATATTTGGCTAAGGAAGGAGCCTTGAGAGGAGCTATCACAACACTAAGAACTTTTGATGGGAGAGGTGAGAAATTTCTGATATGGACCTTGCTATCTTCCACTCAACTGTTTGCGCTAGAAAAGAAGGATTCAGAAATATATGATGACATGAGCATGGTGTCAAAAGGCCACTCCATAGCCTTGGAGTAGCAAATGATACTTCTACATATAATGAAGATTTCTGAATATGACAAGAGGATATTACCACTCTTGCATGCATGGGAAAAACTATGGAAGTTTTGGAAGAAAGAGACCTTTCAAAAGGAGGTTGACTTCCATGAACTTCAATCTTGTCTTGAGCAATATTAGCTGCAAGAGAGGCAAAAAAAGTGGAGTTACAACACTCTAACATGTGGCTTTTTCATTGAGCATGTCAAAGAGGAGATTTATCATATGAAAGGCACATCATTTCAGATTTCTACAACACTGTCATTGTTGGGAACCCTAGATCCATATTGGAAGTCCCAAATATTGGTGGAATATTCCAAGAACCTCTTCACATGTAAGGTTATATATTGATGGGAAAGTGATGGATAGGAGGTATAAAGTGGTGGATGGAGTCATTTATTCTCATGATCAAATCTATTTGACTAGAGACTCCAATCTTAAGGATGAACTACTTAATGTAGCCTATGAGATCTTGCTTTCTAAACCCACTGGTTTCAATAGAGCATACCGTATTATCTTGGAGGGATTCATGTGGGAAAAATTCAAATAGGAGATGCACTATCACATGAGGAAGTGCATAGATTTTTTGCAGGTTGAGGAGGGGCATAGCTCTTGGGAAGAGTTATCATTACCACCTCCTTATTCATCGAGTGTGAGAGGGAGCTCATCCATGAGTTACTTCACTGATTCAAATCAAGTGTATGGTAAGGGTTATATTTCCGAACATCATGATGTATTTACTATACACTTGTATTTTCTTACCACACATGTGCAGGGCATTGCTCCAAGAGGAGGCACACTTTCTTATTTTCCTCATGGGATACTTGGGGCCATGAGCAATGGTGATATTGACCATTCCTTGGAAGACTTTGGGGAGATGATATACTCTTCATGGTGTGATTCATTAACACCAACCATAATACATCTTCTCCAATAATGCAAGAAGAATGGGGCAGCAAACAAGTGGTGGGAGAAACACTTGTTATATCATATCCTATGGCAAATAGGAGCAAAACTACGCTGGTTGCACATGAGGGACCATTATCCTTCTCCTTTACGACATATGGCAGCTAGCATGACTTTAATTATGATTCCATAATCTGAAGATGTTCTTATCTTTGTTGGGAACATGATTGGAGGAGAGACACATTGGTTGGATGTGTCCTTGGGGGAAGAAAATTCCCACACCTTTTGCACTACATGCTTCAAGGGGAGCATGGGAGATGATATGGCCACTACAATAGATCACTTGTTTCTTTATGAGATGGGCCATATGATTGATTGGAGCACTTGGGACATGCCTCTCATGAGCATTTTGGAGGAGATTTTCTATGAATTACCAAGATGGGAGGTGATTCATTTCATTTGGATGATAGCATGGAGATGGGAGTCTTTCATTGAGAATGAAGCCCCATATGATTGTCATCACTTATACCTTGAGGAGGCCATTGAACAACAACAAGGTTTCCATATAGACCTTTCATTCTTTCATGATGAGAGCCATTTGGTTTATCCACCAAAGGCCAACTTACACATTTGAGAGGAACCATTGGGAGACATAATTGTTGCAGAATATCTGAAGAAATGGTGGAGACTGTTGGGAGTGGAGGCCACAATAGGAGGAGGGGAGATTTTGTAGCACCCTTGTAGTTTCTTGAGGACAAGCAACATTTGGGAGGGGGAGATTGTAATATTCCTAAATTAGCATGCAGCTAATGGGAATATTAATTTTTCTCTTAACATCTAGTTAGATGAATAAATGGGTAAGGAAGCCCTTAAGTAGGCATAAAATCCCTCTTAATGTGAAAAGGGATCATGTTATAGATCAAGCATCCTGATGTGTGAACAAAGTCTAAAATATGTGGACAAGGTCAAGTTTGACCAAGTCAACAACATTAACATGAGATGAGTGGATCATCAATAAAGACATCTCAATGTGAATGTAGATCAGTTTAGCTAGTAAGAATAAAGACACCTTGGGTGTGAAAAGAGACAATGCATGAAGATCAAGTCAAGGTTGACCAAATAAAACAATTTTGTAAATAGAAGAGTGGGGCTCATGGAGACAACATAATTTTGGAGGAGGAACCTTTGCATGGAAGTAACCTCATGAATGGGTGGGACCCATGGTGAGGAAGCTCATCAACTATATAATGGAGGGAATGACATCCATATGGGGCATGATTGAAGATATGATTTTATGATTGGGTCTGTTTAGATTTTTTGCATGCTTCAGCTGTTTAGCTAAGTTTGCTGCACTATTTAGTGCAAGGGTTTTCTCATTCGGGAATTACCAACTCTTGCTTGGAGATCTTGTTTAAGAAATCTGAGAGGAGCTTTCTGGACTTCATTTCCACTATCCGAAACTTGGCAAGGAAGTCACCTACAGCCACAACGTATTCTCTTGGATGATCAACATTATTTTACAGTGTTGTAGTGGGAGGGTTTTAACCGTTGTTTTATGAGCTAGTTTCCCAGGAGGAGGATCAACCTTTTCCCCAGAAAGCTAGTGGGAGGAGATACAACCATTTCTTTGCATGATCAGCCATATGTATGTAGTGCTTTAGCCATTCTACATGATTCAGCCATAGATCTGCAACATTTTCTTCCTGTACTTCATGTTTATCAAGAAACCCTTGCTGAGTCATTTTGGATTTCTGTAAAAGAGACTAGAACTCTGTTTTTGAGCCTCATTTATTAATATATAAGCAGATATATTTAGTCTCTTAATTTTTGAGTATAAACCCTCAATAAACTGCACTGTCACTTCCTGTAGTAATTATGTGTTGCATAAGTCTTGGGGTTTTAGTTTTTTTAGGCTGTTTTGAGCATGGGAGGCTTGTTTAACTAGGCTATAATGATTTGTTTATGATTTCCTTTTAGATTTGGTTGATATAATGTCTGATATAAAGGATCCATGGGCTGTTATTCATTGTTATAACACAAATTTCTGAAAAATGCATTTTTAATGCATGTATTGCTGCTTTTCCCCATTTGGGAATATTACATCCATCTGATGTATCTGCCACCCCATCTGCGTTGAGAGTGCAAGGATATATCTAATCAATGAGTATCTTGAAACCAGTGTGAAGGTCTCCTCATAGTCAATCCCCTCAACATGTGAGAATTCCCGGGCTAAAAATATAGCCTTGTACTTCTCCACACTCCCATCTGCTTCCTGCTTCACCTTATAGATCCATATAGATCCAACCACAAATTTACCGACTGGTCTTGGGAAAAATTCCCATGCACTATTCCTGATGATGGAGTCATACTACTCAACCATGAAATTTACCCAAATTGGTTGCTACATTGCTTCCTCAAAGTAGGATGGTTCTGTCACAATACACTTGCTCATATGAGCCATGTATCCAGTAAACCTGTCTAGATACTGTATCTGTATAAACATTGAAGTAGGTGCTCCTACATATTCTGCCACGTCAAGTCTTAATCTATCAGCTTCTGTGGTGCGTCTTCTACCATGTCTAGTGGATGGTTCTGCATGAGTGTTTTCATCCACTCCATGATCCTCCACATGTGACTGCTCCACATCTTGAGGTTCATCCTTTGGAACCAAGAGTTCGTCATCTGCATTCAAATCAAGCTCCCTCTCAAGGGACAATCACATGGCTTTCTCCTCATCAAATTTTATATCCCGTCTCACAACAGTCATCCCGCTGTTTGGAAAATACACATGATAGTTTTGGGGAGTATTAGTGTACCCCAAAAATATCCTAATCTCATCTGTTGGTTCTAGCTTCTTCCTAAAATATTTTGTCACATGAAAATAGATAGATGAGGAAATTTTTTTAAAATATGAAACATTAGGTTTCTTACCAGAAGAAGCCTCCTCTGGTGTAGTCATGCCAAGTATCCGATGAGGACTACGGTTTTGCACAAATACTACTTTGTTGCATGCCTCCGCCCACAGATGCAATTCTAGGCCCTGATCATGAAACATCGCTCGTGCCGCACCCACAATTTTTCTACTATTTCTTTTTGCGACCCCATTTTGTTGTGGGTTATGAGGCACAATCAACTCTCTTCGAATTCCTTCTTTGATACAGAAGTTCTTGAATTCATTGGATATGTACTCACCACTATTGTCGCTCCTCAGAGCCTTCACATGCTTCCACGTATATTTCTCCACCAGTGCTTTGAAATCACAAAAATTTGAGAACGCATGATATTTCTTATGCATGAAATAGATCCAAAAATTTCTAGAAAAATCATCAACAAAGACACATAATACCTATGCTTTGTTGTCGAAGTTGTAGAGAATGGTCCACACACGTCTAAGTGAACTCTCTTAAGTATTTCCGCTGCTTGGTTCTCCTTTCGTTAAAAGTGGCCTTTGCATACTTCCCCATGGTACATCCTTGCACGTGTCTATCTACGCAAGAGTACCCTTTGGAAGCCCCTTAGAAATCTGGTGCATGGCCTTCAAAGCTATGTAATGTAGACGGCCCAATATCCTATGCCATAACTCATCCTCATCTCGACTCACCACTTTGTCTGCTTTACCCATCAATGCTACGCATCCATATACATCAAGTCTATAGAGTTTTTTCACATAAATCCAAATCTTCTTGGCTTTTACTGTGGCTTTGTGAAGAAGGAATGATTTCCCTTCACTGAAAACCACATCATAACCTCTATCCTCCAACATTGCAACTGAAACTAAATTATTTTTCAAGCTTGGTACATGCATGACATATTTTAATAAGAACGATTTACCTGACTGTATTTGGAAAGTAACAGTACCAATCCTGGTAGCGCTATAACTTTCGTCATCACCCATTTCTATATGCATCTAGAGATCCTTCTCCTCCAAGCTACTGAAAAGTTATTTGTCTCCCATCATGTGGAAATATGCACCACTATCCAAGTACCACACTGATCCCATCACACTAGACACCATGCATGCGATGAGTGAGAAGTCCAACTCAAATTGCTAGGCCAAAGCCTCATCAGCTGTAGATCCTAAAGCCTTCTTGTTCTTCTTCTTCTGTGGACAATTAGTGGCATAATGTCCATGCTTGCGATAGTGAAGACACTTCACTATGGAAATTTCATGCTTCTTGCCTTCTTTTCTAGTCTCAAATATGGAATTGGATTTATTTCCCTTCCCATTCTTTTCCTTACCAGCCAAGGCCCAATTTTTGGACATCAACTTTCCTATATGAGGATCCATCCTTGGTATTCCGCCTAAATTCTTCTTGCACCAAATCCAACCAAAGTCACTCCCAATCTGGAAGCTTCTCCCTCCCATTGACAAAGTTCTGATAACTATGCCAACTCTTGGGAAGGCCTAGAAGAGCTAGGCTCACCAAGTCATCATCCGCTACAGTAATTTTGATGCTCCCAAGCTCATATTGACATTGGATGAAATTTGTTAAATATTTCGGAATAGTTTCACCTTTCTCCATTTTGATTTTCCCAAGCTTGTCATTCAATGCCAATTTTATGTGGTCACGACTACTCTAAAAGGGATAATTCAAAGCTTTCCACATTGCATATGGAGTCTCTTTTCCATGGAGACTTGAGACAATGTTGTCTCGTACTCCCGTTAATAAGATCCTCCTCGCCTTTTCAACCTTCTTTTGCTAAGCATCAAGAAGAGCGACATCTGCAGCTGCGGGCTTGGGAATGTCATTATAAATGAATTATTTCAACTTGTTGTCCTCCAAAACTACCTCCATCCTGAATTTCCACGCAATATAATTAGAACTTCCCTCGAGTGCATATTCCAATCTCAAGCCATTGAAAGCAATCTTGATTTGCTTGTTGCACCAAAGAATATTTCTGCAAATTCGAATGCTTATTCAGCACAAACTCAATTTCTTCTTCACTATAGAGATTTCCTCCATTTTGATACCATGTAGAAATTATACAAAAAATGTGTATACTAATGGATTCAATCCGATCATGCAATATGCTAAAGAACTATACCGAATCCTTCTAAAAATCAATTGCGGAAAATAAACATGATCGCCAATAACTGCAAGTAAAGAAAGAAGACAATCAAACCACAACAAAGATATTTTCTCGGGGAAAGCTTGCTCATCAAAACCCCTCTATCTTCTATTGTATATTCACCAAGGAATCATGAAACAATTACAATGCAAGGCTTCTCACAATAACCTCCTGCACTCTCACAACTGTCTCACACTGATCCAGACAAAATTGAGCAACACTTAGCCAATTTTTAGTCTCTGCTCAGCCTGCCTTGCTTGCGCAATTCATGTGGAATGAAATCCCTATTATTTTGGAATTTCAGCCTTCCAAAACTGTACGATGATCATGGGAAATCCTATGGGTGTTTTACTGCATGTGGGCAGCCTACTAATAATACAACTGATATTTAACATCCCTTTAACCTTTGTCTCAACTGGGTCTTTAGTGGAACTGACCTGTATGAAAATATTAATAGTAAATCATCAATTACATGACAGATCACTGCATGTGAATTAAATTTGATTTAATTCACTTGGCCTCTCACTAGTGCAACAAAAAATTACAACTAGTTAAACTGATTTTAACTCAATTAATTGAGTTAACTGATTTCTGATGCATTAAACTAATGCACTAATTTCAACTTGGACTCAAAAACTAATAGAATCATTCTGGATGCCTCACCGACCACCCTCAACTCGAAATTCATGAGCTAACTGAGTTTATCACACTCAGTTAACTATTACAAGTGATTATGAGATAAGATTACACTTTATTGTCCAATTTAATTAAGGGAAAATTAAATTAGACACACATTTCTTGTTGAATTTTAAACACCTCCAAGTCCCCTCTAATAGTCAAAGTCAACACTAGTTAAAATTCTTCAAAATTGGCCAATATCAAAATTTTGGCCTTGCAATTACCTTAGATTTTCGACCTCATTTCATAGAAAAATTTGCACATGTGAGCTGCAGTAGGGTAGATGCTTCGAATTTCTTCCTTGACTTCTGGTGAGACCTGGTATTGCACCAAGAGTGCTACAACTCCCAGGGGATGCCCTACTTTACTTTATCAACCTGGGGTTTGTACAAACTTTGAGGTGATAGTGCTATATACACAACATATGAATTATGTTCATGTCATCCTCTTCTACTTTACGAAAGGGTGTGATTTCTTAAACTATGAGAACAAATTGAAAGTAAATTGCTGCAAGGAAATGACAGAAAGGAAACTAAACTAAATTGCTGAAAGGAAATGACAAGAATGAAACTAATTTAATTCTCAGGAAACAAATAGAAGAAAGGAAACTAATTCTAAACCACACTTAACTTGGCCAAATCGCTAAATGCACTCTACTTATCCTATGATCTATCTACCATGCTCCTATCCATGCAACTAAGCTATCCATGACTTAATTCTAATGAAAAAGAGTTAATTTGCAGCTTGGAGGGAAGAAAAGGGCTAAAAGAGGCTAATGGGGGGTTTAACACATGAAACGAGGTTTGGAAGTGGAAAGAGGGGGTTAAACCCTTATGAATATTTATTATAGCATGAGAAATGACTTTGGAGCAAAAAGAATTCAAAAGTGCAATGGCAGAGTGCGATGGAGGGAAAAAGTTGCGATATGCGATGTCACAATCACAATATCGCAAGTTTAAAGGAATAGCGGTAAAGAATAATAGGAACGAACTAAAATGTGAAAAGTGAGATTTGCGACGCGGTCAAATTTTTGGGTTGCGATGTGCGATTTGGTAAGTTTTGCGAAGTGCGAAGTGCGACGAGTGACGTGGTGGAGTTATCGCATCAACTGAATGAGTGGTAAGTGTTATGCGAAAAGATAAATGATGCGTAGTGCAATTTGCAACGCGGTAAAAGTTGCGAGTTGCAATTTGCGATGTGGTAAGTTCTACAAAGAGCGAAGTGTGATGAGTGATGTGGCGGAGTTATCGCATCGGCGAAA
This sequence comes from Pinus albicaulis, assembly GCA_034641835.2. Taxonomy (NCBI): domain Eukaryota; kingdom Viridiplantae; phylum Streptophyta; class Pinopsida; order Pinales; family Pinaceae; genus Pinus; species Pinus albicaulis. The sequence continues at coordinate 1,511,042,734 of CM076578.1, read as the reverse complement.
TGAGCGGTAAGTGTTATGAAAAAAATTTAAACGGTGCGATTTGCAATTTCTTAATATCGCAATCGGTAAGAACGAGTGGTAAGTGTTAAGGGGAAAAGCTAAATGATGCGAAGTGCGATTTGCGATGGGTGACATGGTGTGGGACCGAGAGCGGAGCATAATCGCAATATCGCAATCGGCAAGAACAAGTGGTAAATGTTAAGTGAAAAAGGGAAAAGTTGCGATTTGCGATGTACGGTGGCAGGAGACTCGAGGAGCAAAGGCGCAGGTTGGGTTTTTGATGGTTTTGAATGGTTTTTCATGTGTTTTTCATAAAAAGGGCAAGGTAGTGAGAATAAGTGGGAAAAAAGTGAAGATGGAGGGCATACCAGTAGTGTGCAGAGCGTAACAACAAATATGGAAGGGAGATGGAAGATGAAGCGGGAGGTGCTGGAGAACTTCCCTCTAGGCTATACTGCCTGTACCTTCTATCAACCTGCCTATTTATGCAAGAAATATAGACAATATCTTCATGAAGATACAAGCATTGATCTAATCTATTTTCAAGAAATCATAAGCGAGGAAGTATTTTTGGTCTGTGGGAAAAGGTCTACCCTCCTTGAACTCTATTGACAGAGTTGAGAGGGGAAGGCTAGCCTCACAACTTCATGGATTTTATCAGCTATCTTACCACTATGCAAGAAGATTAAATCTATAGCAAAATACAATGGGACGTGGATTAAAAAATCAATAGAAATACCAACAAACTAGCTAAATGTTCAAAAGAAAAAATAGCTAAATGACATGAAAGAAAAGAATGGAAATAATAGAGAAGCTGAGGTACATAGGTTGGGCCCTAACCCACGAGCCCAACTATCTGGAACTAGATCAATAAAATGGCATCTCTCTACTCATTTCATAAAAATAATAGTTTGTTACATCCATCAAAGTTTTAACAGAGCCTCATGGCTTTACAGAAAAACTTCGAATCCAATGGAATGGAAGTGAAGTGGAATGGAAGTACCCTAATTAGCTCTTGATCAACTTTATTTTTTCTAAAGAAAAGCTACCAACAACTCCCTAAAATATAGTGTTTGAGTCCACTTTGACTCCAAGTAAACCATCGATTGAGTGCACTTCGTCTTCAGTTTTCTTGGCTGCCTTTGATAGTTAAGGAGGGTGGACAACCCTCCTGAATCTCTCCAAGATTTCTCCATAATTTCCTAACATAGTGCTCATTTATTCTCCAATATTGATCTTCTAGTGGCAGGGAACAGGTCCCTAAATCATATCCTTCTCCAAATCTGTGTAATCTTCCCAATATTCTCACAATATTCTACAAAAATAACCAATATTAGGCACAAATATGCAATTACCTTTAAACCTTCCTAAGAAACTATTAAAGCATAAGAAAACATTATTAAGTGCAGAAGGAGAGATTTAATATATCCTTTTATGTGCATAAGAGAGGTAGATGGGCCTAAGAAAGGTTAGATGGGCCTTAATTTGTGTCTAATTTAGAGGCCCATCATCACCCCCCTACTGAAATAGTTTCTCATCCTCTAAGCAACCTATTCATCCTCCCTGCCTTATGGTCTTTCTTGCATGCTGGCTTATTTCATTTTCTGTTTTATTGGACCATGCACTGCTCTTCTGCTAATATTCTTGCTGCAATTCTTCTTGTAGGTTATTTTTTAATTTCTTTTTTCTTTTTATTGCATGCAAGGTAAACTCATAGTTCTTATTTATTTTATTTTTTATTTTTTAATTTTTTTAATTTTTAATTTTTTTAATTTTTAATTTTTAATTTTTTTTTTTAAATTTTTAATTTATTATTATTATTTAATTAATTAATTTATTTTTATTTTTATTTTTATTTTATTATTATTATTTTTATTTTTTTGTGAATTGAGTTCACCCTTGGTTACCCCTTGGCACTCCTTGTTCTCTATTACAACGAGATGATTACTGCCCACTTTCTCAAGTCCTTACTTCTGTCTTTTTCCTTTTCTTGGTGGAAAAAGTGAGGCTATTTGCTAGATAAGGCGAAGGTTGCTTTTCTACTGATCTCGGCTATATAAAAAAGCCTTCCTTCTCACACGTTTTAATGTTTTATTAAGCTAAAATAGATTTGAAGAAAGGGTTACATGATTGCATAACTAAGCCTTACCATTGATTTGCTTTGCATGTGATATTGAAACTGCTGCTGATATGGCTGTTGAAGTTGTCTTCAATAATCTGCTTGAGGTCCTTTTTGAGCTTCTGAGCATAGGAGGAGGAAGTCCATGTTTGACTAGATTTGACTAATGACTTGACCAAATTTTATTTTTGTGTCAACTTGATGTTTTCTGCTTGGAAAGGTTGGAGAGCACCTGCATTCATCAGAGAGAGATACATGGAGAAATGCACAATTTTTTTTGTTTTTTGTTTTGTTTTTAAGGCCTACTAGTTGCCTCCATGAGGTTTTCAACTAGAAGGTCTGCCTATGCGCCTCAAAGGAGGTTTTCACCTAGGATCTTTTTATTTTTATTTTGTATTTTTGAACCCATTGACCGCCTCATGGAGGTTTTCAATCAATGAGCCAATTAGACGCCTCAAAGAGGTTTTCATATGAGATTTTATTCTTTCCCTTTTTTTACTTTTTTTTACTTTCCTACTCTACTTGAAAAAAAAAAAAAACATTTTTCATGTATAGGAATACTTCCAATGGAGCCATGTATACATCAAGATGATAGATAAAATCATGTGCACACTTGGAATACATGCTTTGACATGTACCTCAATATGAGAGATGAATTTATTTGACTGGGATTGTATCAAGTATTGTTGGAGAAGAGTGTGTTGCTGCAACTTAATGGATGTTTGGAACCATATGTCAATATAGTTGTGATGCCCTTGGTCCACTTGCTGAGTTGGATCACCTTGGATGTCCTCTTCTATTATGACATTAATATCTTCCTCTTTTTGCTGATTGTTCTCTTGAACACATGGAGGAAATGCTGATAAATATGAGGAAAATTTCTCAACATCTGATTTTTATATTGGCTCTTCATCAAGTGCAGCCTTGGTCTTTTGATCTCCTCATTTGGATATTCTTATTCTTGTTGTCCTTCAATGAAATTAAGAAAATCTCTTCTTTGCAATGCCTTTCTTGAACTAAGATGCATACCATTTAGATCAAGAGGATATGTTTGGTAGTGTTGTACCTCAACATTGTAAGTGGGCTAAGATACTTCATGGTGTGGGTTTGGAAATGGTGGTACAGGTAGTTAAGTGGGGGTGGATATATGAGATGGATGTGGTTGAGGCTGTGGTTGTGGTGGAGGTGGATGGTAGGGATAGCATGGAGTTGGGTATGGAGGATATGGAGGGAAATATTGAGTATATAGTGGTTTTTCCCAATAAGGACCTTGCCAATCATGTTGCCAAGATTGGTTTTGGGGGTGAGATGGCCAAGGTTGAAAAGGAGGGAGTGTTTCCAAATTAGTTTGAGATGGATGTGAATAAGCTTGAAATTGTGAAGTGGATCCTTGTGTTATTTCCCCGTAATTTCTTATATTAGTGAGAAAAAATAGACAGGGGTAACATAGACCAATCTTTGGAGTCCTAGGACCTAGCCTTCCTAGACTCAAAGAGGGCTCTCTCTATTTATTGCAAAGGGATATGAAATTTTTTGATTTTTAGGTTTTGATTTTAGGCTAGTTGTTAAGTTTAGGGTTTGTTTGTTTGTTTGGTTGGTTTGGAAGGTTTTTAAGTAGGTTAATAGAGTGGGGAATATCAATCCATTGGGCTATGGAGTCTTCCAAAGTCTTGAAATGTGTAAAAATGAGTCAAGGATAGTTCAAAGGGCAAGTTGGCAAGATCAAATGGATCTAATTAGGTCAAGGGAGAGTAAAGTAACATGGAGTTGTGAACATAGTGAGTTAAATGGGCAATAAATATTCCTTTAACAAACCAATAAACAAGAAAAATCTTCTAAGATGATAGCATAATGAAATCTTGAAGAGAAATGAAGGATTTCTCAATATCAACTAGGCTAAGCAAGTCTTAAAAAACCATAGTTAAGCAAGATAAGAGAGCAGTGAAGGACTCTCAAAAACTTTACTTGGAAACAAATAGAATTTTAACATAAAATATCAGTAACACTAAAGAGCACTTAAGGATTTCTTTAGCAAACCTTGAGGAAGAAAACATAGAAGTTAAGAAAGTAGGCAGAAGTAGGGTATCAAGAAGATAAATTCCATTCTCTATTTCTGTTCTATGACTAAATGAGCCATACAAACAATGAATAACTGAAGAAAATAAAAATAAATATGGAATACATCACCATTTGAAAAATATTAATGAATCCTAAGAGTGAGCTTGATCCATATAAACACAATCCAACACCATCACAAGGCACCAACAACCAGTTTCACCAATAATCTCCAAGTCTATTTCATAGCATGGTAAGAAAAAATCCAACATTTACAATGAAGCCTCCATGCTCTATTTATCATGCATTGGAAGACTAAAACCTAATTAAGTCTCTAGAAGCCTATTACTTAATCATAAATGTCACTTTTGTCCTTGAGACCTTGCAAGGCCCAAGGAAAAAAATATCTAAAAAAAAAAATATTTTCAGGAATTTTTAGCAAAGAAATTGACATTTGGGCTCTGCCAAGCCTCTTAAAACTTTCCAAGCATACATTTTTTACTTTTCCTCTGTAAGGGTGTAGCACTGAGTTTTAGGATGAATTTTCATGCCAAGGGTGTAGCACAGGAGCAAGAAAATTGGGTCAACTTGCAGCAAGGTTTTGAAGGCCTTCTCGATGTCGGAATGGGCTCCATGATGGCTCATGGGAAAGCTTGTTGAGTCTACTTTCTAGAAATACCCTTATTTTTCTGATTGGATCCATGTAACCTATTAAAAAAGAAAAAATCCCAAGACAGGTAAAGGAGCAACACATGTCCTGAAAACTAGGCAAAAAGGTGAAAATTAGGGTGTTTCCCTTTTGGAGGACCAAAACAACTCCAATTGACTTGAAAATTTGTGAGAATGCTATAATTGAGCTAAGGATTCCAAAAATGTAAGCCTTTCCTCCAGAATATGCTCTGAGAAAAAGCGTAGCACCATGGGTGCTACCCCCTTGGCCCTCCAAATCAGTTTTAGACCAAAATTTGTCAAAATTCTCCCAAATTTGGTGGATGTGTGCCTCATAGGTTTTGAGGGACCTGTAGATAAGATTATGCCAAAATTCCAAGGTTAGATTGGCCTTTTGTCTCTTTTAGTGCTTGGATCTTGGTTTGGGCCTTCTTGAGTTTAGCTCTTGCAACTTGGTTTCTCCGGGCATAATGTTTGGTCATCTTTCTTTGGAGGTCAAGGTCTCTATTTGCCTTCTCCAATTTTGCCTCCAAGTGTGTGTTTTCTCTCTCCAACCAAGACTCCCTATCATGTGTTATCTCCATGGCCAACAACTCATCTAGAGGGAATTTCTCTGCTAGGGCTGATTCTTGTTCTCTTTGTTTTGCCAATGCATTCTTCAACCCCATGGTTCTAGGTCTCCTCCTAGAATTTTCTTCTTCATCCTCACTATCCTCATAGGTGCCCATGAACTCTTATAACTTTACCTGTGCATTTTAGGATTCTTTCCGGTCCTTGATCGCCCTAGCCTCATAAATGGAAATTTGTGCTCCTAGCTGCCTGTTTTCCATTTCAAGGGCATCATTAACACTCTTGGCCCTATTTAGATTTCCTTGGAGGTCTTCAATGAGGGAATTTTTGTTCTATATGAGCAAGTTAGAGATCCTTGCTTCGTTCTCCTCATCATTGTCTATCTGAATGATTTCAAACTCCCTCTCAACCTCATGATCTTATTCTTCTTCCTTTACCTTTTGTTTTCCTTTGTCTAGTGGCTGAGCTGAGGTTGATGGCATGGTACCTTACCTTTTGGAGGCAACAAACACAAGCCTTTGTCCCCTTTGATATGTCAATGGAAGAGGTGTGATTGTGGTAATTTCAGTATCTTGATCAGGGTTGCTTTCATTTGTCTCCCTATTTTCATCTTCACTACCCTTACCACTGCTCACCTCATCATTTTCTTCACTTTTTTCATGACTGTCATGACTATCCTCTTCTTTGCTATCTTGTTCACTGTCTTCTTTTTTATCCGCCTCTTTGTCACTGTTGACCTCTTTGTCACTGTTTTCTTCATTATCTCTCTCTTCCTTTTCTTCACTTTCTGTTTCTTCTTCATCATCTGCCTCTACCTCTTCATCATTTTCTGCTTCTACCTTTTCATCATTTTCTGCCTCTGTGTCTATATCTGTCTCTTCATCACTACTGAACTCTAAACTGTCTTCTTTATCACTACCCTCTGTGCTGTCTTCTTTTTCATCATTTTCCTCTTCCTCATCTGCCTCTATACTGTCCTCTTTATCACTAGCTTGTTCACTGTATTTTTCTTGATCATTTTCTATCTCTGTATCTTCATCATTATCATTTTATTCTTCCTCATCCGCCTCTTCATCATCTGCCTCTTTGTCATTGTTTTTCTCACTGCCTTTTTCTTCATTATCTACCTCTGTCTCTTCTTCATCATCCTCCTCTACCTCTTCATCATTTGTCTCTTCATCGTCATCCTCCTCTTCATCATTTTCTTCCTCTTCCTCATCATTTGTCTCTTCATCATTGATCTCTTCCTCATCATTGACCTCTTTTTCACTGTCCTCTTCTTGATATGATGCTTTAGGAGAAGGTGAGGAAGGGAGGCTTTCTAGAAGGGAAGATTCATGTGTAGATAACGAGTCATGGTCAGTGGGGGGTGATGGAGGAGTGTAGGGAGGTGGATGAGATGATGAGGGTAAATTTGGCTGATGATGAGGCTGTGGCTTTGTGAAAACTTCATGGGCGATGAACACCTCCCATGGAATACCCCGTTTCTCTAATTGATGTAACACAATCATCTTGATAAGAGAATGGTGAAAAATACTTTGCATTTGTTGTGAAGGATGTCCCTTTTGCACAATGTAAGACATATTATCAATAATTCTATAAAGATAATAGGGTAGATGTAGCAGCTTTACCCTAGTGAAGTGCATGAGCAGTATTATATGGTAGGAATAAAGCCTAGAAAACCGACCCTCAGATGTAAAATATTTCATGATGACTTTCATCAAGGGCGCATATCTCTCTAGTAGATATGAAAATGGAAAAATGGATTTGCAGTCAGCTTGGTATCTAGGTTTCAAGAAAGGTTGATAATGGCTTAGGTCCAAATTTGCCTACTTGAACCATTTTTCTCCCATAGTAGGTATCCCGATGGCCATAGAAATGGTATTGGTGGATAGCTCAAATTTTACCCCTGCTAGATGTACTTGATGGCCATGAAGGTTAAGGATAAAAATCTTGGTCAACTCAGGGTGACCTTGGACCTGTTGTATCCTTTCACAGAAGTAAAAAAAACTCACTTCTTGGAAATATGCAACTGTCATAGGAGAGGCCATCAAATCCTTGGTATTTAGTGGCTCAAATATATTTACTCTTCCACCCTTTCGCTGCTGTCTTCTAGGCCCTTGGCCTCCCTCACCACTGCCACTATTAGTTTCCCATGACATTTTTATTTTTTACTCTTGCCTTGAAGGTCAAAAACCTAATTTTTCTTTGTGAATTTGATGGAGAAATATAGGGTTTATTCCTCTAATTTAAAGACAAGAACTTTGGAAATGAAATGGTGTTGTTTGTACTTACCCCTCAAAGGTGCTAGGAAACCATTAGAAGTGACTTTTGAGGAGTTTTTGAGCCAATTCCAGTCTTGAGTTGCTGCAGAAAACCTCCTAGCCAAACGCGCAGCGTAGGCGCGTAGCACCGGGCTAGTCGGGTGAGGTTGAACGGGTCTGTCGAGCTGTTGCTAAACGCGCAACGCATGCGCGTAGTGCTAGGAAAATGCCGCACATGCTTGTTAGGCCGCTGTTGAACAAGAAAAGCCTACATGGTGGTTTTGTTGGGTCACTTGGCTGGGTAATCCTTAACGAATTTTCATGCAGCGCTAAACGCGTAGTGCCCGAGCAAGGTTGCACGGGCCTATCGGGTAGGTTCCGGTGCAGCGACAAATGCGTAGCGCCTGGGCCTGTCAGGTTGCTCTACACGTGTGTAGTACACGATGACAGGCACGCAGCGCAAAGGAAAACTTTCTGAAGAAAACACCCACAGGTGCGTAGCATAGGGGCCCAGGAGCATAATACAGGGGAAACTCTACCCAAGTTTGCCAGAACTTCAAAATTCCTTCTCTGACCGCCTTTGATGATCTTTAAAAATGAAATGAGTAACTGAGGGCGGAAAAGGGCCTTTGTAGCTGAGGAGAATAAATTAAAAAAAGAAAACCCCCTTTGCTAATGTTTGTCCAACCTTTTAAATTTTCACTGATATTTCCTTTAACCCTTTTGTTTTGCAGGTGTTGTTTGAGTGACAAGGCTCACCTTCTTTGGTTGGCTTATGTCTTGATGGATTAAGTCTGATTTTAACATTTAAAACTTGGTTTTAGGCTGCAAGAAATTTTCAATCTGTTTTTCATTTTCAAATACTTGCCAATGATCTATGTTATCCGGGACTGCTGGTCTGCACTTGACTTTCATAATGTATTGTTCATTAGCATGAGGAATTTGGCATGTGCTAGCAGCAAAGGAAATTTCATTGGCCAAGTTTTTTTGAGCTCTAGGGATGGAGATAAGTTCATACTTCTCCAAAGTTTTCAAGAGATCCAAGGCAACATTCCGGTATTCTTTTAATCTAGGATTCTTGGCAGAATATTCTCCCTTGATTTTTCTAATGATCAACTCAGAGTCTCCTTGAAATTTTTTTTTCTTGGCTCCTATGTCCTTTAGAAAATGTAAACCAAGGAGAAAGGCCTCATACTCGGCAATATTGTTAGTGCATTGAAAGTTTAGTTTGTAGGAGTGGCCTTCATTTGTGTTATGAATCCAGACACCAGCTCTCAAACCAAATTTTCCACAAGAGCCATCAAAGCTCCTGTTCCAGAGCGTTCCAAATTCAACTTCGCCATTATGCTGTTGTTTGAGGCTGCTAGAGTTTTGGCTATCAAATTCCTCATTCAATTCTTGGTTTGACTGTGGTGGTAGGCATATATCTTTCTTAATTTCATTTACTTGTTCGTCAATGTTATCATCATTATACAAGATAAATGAGTCAATATCTTAATGGATGGAATAAAGAGGGGTGTTGTTTGGCCTATCTTGGCTGCTAACCATATATTTCATGTGTGATTCCTGGTACAACCTCCTTGTTTGGTTAAAAAATGGGATGGTAGCATAAGACATATCCATTTGGAGATTCCCTTGAAGTTTTGCCTCCCATGATCTGGATAAAAGCATGCCATACTTCGAGGGAATGTCAGCAACCACTATGTCCATGACTAGACTCTTAGCAGGTATTTGTGCCAGATTGACACACAAATCCTTGATTAGACCCAAACACTTGACTCTACTTGAATCGAACGAGTATAAGTACTTGTAAGTTTTGGTTATTTCTAAGCCTAATCTATCCATTACTACCTTAGGCATGAGTTGTGTGAGGCTCCAGAGTCTAGCATAGCATTATGCAAGATTTTGTCATGAATGTTGTTGAGCCCCAAAGATGTCCTTCTTTTCCACCACATTTCACTTCATTTTCTTTGTCCCTCATCAATTACAGGCTTAAATGATCAATAGGATTGATTAGGATTACTTTAAGAATGTATATAATGACTAACTTGCTATGTTTTCATGATTTTGTTATTGTAGCAATTTTTGACTAGACTCGGCTACAGAACACAGTCATTTTGTAGCCAGTCGCCTATTCCGCAGCTATCTTCATGTTTACGCAGGTTCCAGGTGTCACCTCAAGGAAAAATGCATATGTTAGTATTCCACATCACTCCCCCATCATTTCTTGCTCTCCATGAAGTCTGAGCTCGAGTTTACAGGTGATTATTCACGTGGGAAACCAAAACTAGGAGATAGACTTCTAATAGGACAAGGACTGTACAGATGTCTTTAATCATAATACGAGGCCACCACCAGAGTCCTAGTTTGATTTTATTTGGAAAGACAATTATTCCTATTTTATCTCAAAGACAGTTATGTAATTTTGTTATAAGTATGGCTCGGGAGACCGAGAAACAACTAGCTAGATTTATGTTTTGTTGCTAGATCTCAGAAGACTGTAAATACTCTGTTTTGAAGAATTTCTCCTTTAATGAAAGAAGCATCACTTTATTGTAAGAGCTGAGTCAATCTTGAGTAGATTTGCGTGCTAATCCAGTGGTAGAGGGCCCATACTACCTAAGAAGATTTGTTCATATGGTTTAGATAAGTAACTTAGCCTTGTTTCATTCCTAGTTTAATCAATTTTCTGAACTTTGTGTTTTTTTATGCTTACTTGCAGTGGATACCACAGTTAGTCTTATCCTTACAAAATCTTCCAAAATACCACTAACATTGGATGGGATATAACTGTAGTATTTAGGATTTAGTTGCATTTCTCTAAACTTTATGATTTTGTGCTCAATTACATCAGTTGTTACAGCTAGTCTTGTTCTTATAAACTCTTCCAAAATATCACTAACCCTGGGTGAGACATAGCTGTGGTGTTTTAGAGCTTTGTTGTGTTTTGTTGAATTTTATGCTTTCATGCTCATTTAAATAACATGTTGCAGCCAGTCCTGTTCTATAAATTATTCCAAAAAACCACTAACTCCGAATGAGACAGAGCTGAAACATTTCATAGAATTAGTTGAATTTCAGTTCAGTTGAAATACTCTGGAGGTAGGTGTCATTCTAGTTTAATTCTGTCACTGTGTTTCAAGTTTGATAATGGCACTCTAGTTTAACCCTATTCAATGTACTTTAAGTTAGATTAGTGACATTCTAGTTCAATTCTAGTTCACTGTGTTTCAAAGTTAGGCTAACAACATTCTAATTTAGTTGGCATCACTGTGTTTCAAGTTAGATCAATTGCATTCTAGTTCAGTGTTATCCATTGTTCTTTAAGTTGTATTAACTGTCAAAATTAGACTTCACGGCCTTCATTGTTTACAAACTAATATTGTTCTGACTTTCTATTAATGCATCATCATATGGACAGGAATGAGTTAGTGATATCAGTTTAAGGCCTTGATTGTTCTGCAATCTTTTGCAATTTCACAAATAAGCCTTTTTCCCAAAAACTACTTTAGAAAATCTCTAACTTTCGAATAAGGCTTAGTAGTGGAAAATGGAGCTGCAGAATGGATTAACCTTAGCATTGCAAGTTAATTCATAGTATAAATCTTATTGTGCTACAAATAATATTTTTCCAATTGTGTTCCAATAAAATTTTAAGCTATGGATGAGATTCTTTGTAATATTGTAAGATGGTTGTTTGCTTAGGAGAACATAATTTGTACTAAAATTGTCCTTTTCTCAAGCTATTCCAACATATTTCTAATGAATGAATTGGATGAGTTAATGTTATGAGTTATTGAGTTCATGTTGTGATTTATTTTCTTGCTATGAGTCATTATCAAACTTTGCATTTTATGTTCTTTAGTATAGGTTTTGCTCTGCTTTTAAGTGTGAATAACAACTGTTTTTTTTTACATTTATTTCTTTTCCTTCTTAACATAAAACCACAAAACCAAAAACATCATAAAAACACTAAACACAACGTAGTGAGAAACAAATACCTAGGCACATATAGTGCACCTCACTTCAGCAGTTTACTAACTCTGGTTGATAATTTATGACCTCAATTTAGGAACACTAAGTTGAGCACAAAATTTTAGCGCCGTTGCCGGGGAAGTGTAACTAGGTAGCCTTGTTTCTTACCTCCAAAAAACAATGACATGCGTAGAGAAAAAGACTCAAGGGGTAGATTCATAAGAAGCAGAAGCTTGATTCCTAGAACACCACTTGTTTCACCAAGACCAAGAGCCAACACACCTCCAACTCAAATCTACATTCCATCCTTTACTGATCCTAGACTTCCAAAGGACTTAAGATCAGATATTCCATCAAAAAGACCTTCCACTTTACCCACTGAACCTGTCTTGGAAGAAGATTCAAGAACCCCTGCTAGGGACTTAAACCTTTCAACTTCCACAGAAGAATCAACTATGGCAGAAGAAGGGGGAGGAGGAGTTTTTAATGGAGAACACACACTATTTGGAGGGGGTAGAGGTAGAGGTAGATGAGAAGGAGGTAGAGGTGCAGAAGGAGAAGGAGGCAGATGAAGAGGTAGAAGAGAAATGGGAAGCTCTTTCAGGTTTCCTATAGTAGATGAAGAAACCAATACAACTATGAAAAACATTTCACCCTCTGTCCTTCCAAAATTTTATGGACTTAAAACTGAAGATCCTAAAACCTTCCTATTTGAATTTGAAGTCCTATGTAGAACCTATGAATACTTACAAGATGCTCAAAAACTTAAATTATTTCCTTCAACATTGAAAGGAGTAGCATTGAAGTGGTTTATGAGTTTGATCAATAGTTCTATTAAGACATGGGAAGACATGAAACAAGCATTTATAGAGAGGTGTTTGGATTACTGTATGCCAGTCAACCATAAGGAGGAAGTGTTTAAAATGCTACAAAAGAGGATGAAAATTTGTATGATTTTTTGGAGAGATTTAACTACAACATTAAAAGAGAAAAAATGGAAAACCTAGACCAAGACACCTTGAAAGCTCTCTTGTTGAAGACAATTAGGGATGAATGGTTAGATATCCTTAACATGATGGGAAAAGGGGATATATCTCAGCTCACATTACCTGAAATAGCTGAATTATGTATCAACCTTTCAAGAGGGAAATCTAAAACTGTAAAAGGACCAAGAGACCTTGCTCTTGCAAGGGCAAGTAAGTCTGCTTCTAGGACAATAAGTAGGGAAGAAATAGGACATATGCTTGATGAATTCAAATATGATATCTTAGGGAGTCTTAGTGAAAAAATAGACACCCTTAAGTTACAAAACAAGCAAAAATCTGGATCTGATGCCTTAGCAATCTTTTGTCCCAAATGTAGAAAGAAACATGCCTTGAGAGAGTGCCCTTTGGATGCAAAAGTTGTAGAGACTTGTGTAATTTGTTCAGAAAAACATGAGACCAAGAGTTGTCCTTCACTTCCTGGTCTTAAAGCTGTCTTTCAAGAAGAAACTCCTACAAGTTCCACAGAATCTCTCAATTTTGTCTCTAGGAGGCCTTGGCAAGGACCTCAAACACAAGTATTTCATGATCAGTTGTATAATCAACCCCCACCAAATTGGAATTCTTGGCAGCAACCTTGGCCCCAATTTCAAAATCAATCACAAACTTGGGCACAAGGAGCACAAAATCCCTATGGAAGATATTCTCAATATTACCAATATCCACCATCCTATCCACCATATCCACATTTCCCTCCTCAACAAAATTTTCAACAAAATCCTCAAAAAAATCCTCAAAATCCACAACATCAAAATAAACCACTTCCATTACCATTTCCTCAGAAAACAAATCAGTTGCCTGCCCAACCCATACCAAACCCCAACAATAAAAATCCTCAGAACACATACATGATAGAAGGCCAACAATTTCCAACTTATTTGATCACTCCTTTAGACCTTAGTGATGTTCAACTTAGGTCTGGAAGAATACTTGAAAAGAGGAAACCTTCTGTAATCATACAAGAGCAAGATAATTCTGAGGAATATTCTCTACGGGTAAATAAAAGTCTTGAAGAGAACACAACTTTCCAAGACTCAAATATTGAAAAATTGAAACAAAAAGAACCAATAATTTCAACTCCTATATTAGAGCAGCCATCAACATCCACTTCTACACCTCCCTTTCCAGAAAGATTATAAATTGATAGGGGTGTAGAAAAAAAATTATGGTGCCTAATTATGATTTCCTAGATGAGCTAAGAAATGTTTGTATTAAGATCCCATTATTGCAAGCCATCAAGGAAATTCCAATCTTAGCAAAAACAATAAAGGAGTTGAGCATGAAGAAAACAACAAAAATAATAAGAGAGATAAAGAAAATTCAACTGGCAGGAAAAATAGCAGATATCATGATGGGTAAGATGGCTATTCCAAAGTATCTAGACCCAGGAAATCCAGTTGTTAAAATTCACATCAATGGAATTGAGATCCAAAACAAACTTATTGATTTAGGAGCAGCAATCAATATCATGAGTAGACAAATCATGGATAAACTGAAACTTCCTAATCTTATTTTTACACCCACATTATTACAATTAGCAGACAGATCTATGATCAAACCTGATGGGGTAATAGAATACATTCCAGTGTCCCTAGATTATTGGGAATATCTTGTGGATTTTATGATCCTAAATCCTAAGAATAATCTGGGGGGCATCCTGTTATATTAGGAAGACCTTGGTTAGCTACAAATGATGCTTTCATTAGTTGTAGATCCGGTGATATGTACATCTCTGATGGTAGTTTAGCCAAGAAATTTACCTTGTATCCTCCAGCAAAAACAATTACAGAATTAGATGATACTCAATGGATAGAGGATGAAGAAGACTTACAACCTCTCTTCACAATTTTAGAAATTAGTGAAGATAGCTAGATTCTGAATACCTTAGAAAACTCTGAATCCTCTTCGGAATACAGACATGAAATATTTCAAGAAGAATCCAACATTGAGTTTTTATCATCAAGGCAGATGTCTCTCTATTCTATGGATAAATTTGGCAGCTCTACAATTGAGATATTTCCAGGAAAAACTTTAAACATAAACAAGAACCTAAAGAAATCTCAATAAGAAGAGCTAGTCAAGACATTACAGAGACATTCTTCTGCATATGCATGGGAGTACACTGATATGAAAGGGATAAGCCCCAAGACTTGCACTCATCACATCTATATAGGGGAAAATTGTAAACCAATCAGACAACTTCAAAGACGGATGAATCCAAATCTTAGGAAGATTGTTAAGGAAGAATTGCATAAATTGTTAAATGTTAACTTTATCTATCCCATTTCAGATAGTCAGTGGGTTTCTCCTTTGGTAATTGTGCCAAATAAAAATGGTAAATGGAGGGTATGTATTGACTACGGGAATTAAACAAAGCCACTCTTAAAGTTCATTTTCCCTTACCTTTCATAGATCAGGTGTTAGATACATTAGCTGGCAAAAAGTACTTTTCATTTCTAGATGGGTTTAGTGGTTATAACCAAATTTAGGTAGCACTTGAAGATCAAGACAAAACCACATTTACCTGTCCTTGGGGTACCTATGCTTACCGAGTATTGCCATTTGGACTATGCAATGCACCCGCAACATTTCAAAGGGCAGTACTAGGAATTTTTTCAGATCTAATACATGATTGTGTAGAGGTATATATGGATGATTTCACAGTTTATGGAAACACATTTGAAGAAGCTTTAACAAACTTGGAAAAAGTTTTAAAGAGATGTAAAGAAGCAAATCTTTCACTTAGTCATGAGAAGAGTTTTATGATGTTTACTGAAGGAATTGTTTTAGGACATCACATTTCAGGGGATGGGATTAGAGTTGATGAGTCAAAAGTTGAAGTCATCTCTAACTTATCTATTCCAAGTTGTCAAAAAGATGTTAGGAGTTTTCTAGGATTCACGGGATATTATCGAAGGTTTATAGAAAACTTCACCAAGATAGCATCTCCACTTTTCAAATTACTTACCAAGGACTGTGAATTCAAGTGGAATCCTGATTGCCAGTTAGCCTTTGAGACCCTGAAAACAAAAATCTTTGAAGCACCTATTTTAAGGGGACCTAACTGGAAGTTACCTTTTCATATTTCAACAGATGCCTCAGATACAACTTTAGGAGCAGTATTGGGACAAAAAGACCTGATTCCTTATGCCATCTACTATACAAGTAAGAATTTGACTCCTTCAGAGTTAAATTATACTGTAACTGAAAAAGAGTTTTTAGCTGTTGTTCATGCCATAAACAAATTTAGACACTATATAATAGGCTATGAAACTTTTGTTCACACATATCACTCTGCAATTAAATATCTAATGAACAAATCAATTACTAATGGCAGAGTCATAAGATGGTTATTTCTTTTACAGGAATTCAACATTACCATTCTAGATAGGCATGGGAAACAAAACACAGTAGCTGATTTCCTATCTAGACTCCAAAACATCAAAGACAATACTCCAGTTGAAGATCAATTCCCTGATGAATATCTTTTTGCAATTTCTACTCAAACTCCTTGGTTTTCTGACATTGCTAATTATTTAGTTTCAGGGAAATTTCCTTCAATAATGAATGCAAGAGACAAAAGAAATATCATTTATGACAGTGCAAAATATTCATGGGTTGCTAATGAGTTATACAAAATAGGTCCATATTTTATCATTAGGAGATGTGTTCGAGAAGATGAGATGCCTGAGATTCTCAAGGCATGTCATGATGAACCTTGTGGCGGACACTTTGCTGATAAAAGAACAGCTTATAAGATCCTTCATTTAGGATATTATTGGCCATCCCTTTTCAAAGATGCTAAAGAGTATGTCAAAAGGTGTGACAGTTGCCAAAGGGTAGGGAAACCTTCTCCTTCAGGTGAGATGCCATTGTAGCCTCAGGTACATATTGAACCTTTTGAAAAATGGGCTTTAGATTTTGTAGGACCTATTAGTCCTCCATCAAGACAAAAGAAATATATATTATTTTGCACTGATTATGTTACCAAATGGGTAGAGGCTAAGCCATTACTTTCTGCTACTGAAGCATCTGTAGTTAATTTTATTTTTGAGGATATTTTTACTCGTTTTGGTGTCCCAAGGGAAATTGTTACAGATCAAGGAGCTCAATTTACATCAAAGCTAGTGCAACAAATGATGGAGAGGTACAAAATTAGACACAGAAAATCTACTCCCTATCATCCACAAGAAAATGGTCAAGTGGAATCTACTAATAAGGTCATTGAAGGGATCCTAATGAAGACTGTTCATTTGCATAGAAGAGATTGGGTAGATAGGCTTCCTGAAGCCTTGTGGGCCTATAGAACTACATGGAGGAGCACAACAGGCCATACTCCTTATGAAATTGTTTATGGAAAGCAAGTTTTGTTTCCCATAGAGTTCCAGATTCAAACTTTCAAAATGGCAGTTCAGCTAGGACTTGATCTAACAGAGGCACAAAAGCACATATTGGAGTAGATTAATGAATTGGATGAGATCAGACAAGATGCAGTTCAGAAAACAAGTATAGTCCAACAGCAAAGGACTAGATGGCATGACAAGTACATCAAAGAAAAGAAGTTCAAAGAAGGTGACTGGGCTCTCTTGTTTGATTCAAAGTTCAAGTATTTTCAAGGTAAATTCCAAACACATTGGCTTGGGCCATATGAAATTATAAGAATTTTTGACAATGGAGCAATAAAAATCAAGACAATAGATGAAGAGAAGGTCACTTTTCTTGTAAATGGTCATAGATTGAAGCTGTATCATAAGCCACTTTCAAGAGAAGAATTTGTCAAGAGATTCCAGGAAAATAGTGATGTGAAGTTAATGAAGAAGAATTTTTCTTCTTCATCAACTTAGTTGAATTTTCTGAATTCAAAAGCATAAAAAAAAAATAAAAAAAAATAAAAAATAAAATAAAAGTATAAACATAAAAACTAATCACTGATTAGCATGTTTATACAGAAAATATAGAGTGAAAATCAGAATCTTTCTGACACTTTAGCTTTTCAAATTTTTTCTTTTTCTGCAAACAGTTATTACAAAATCATAAGTGCAAACCCATATTTCACTTATGATTCACTTCATTCCATTAATCCATACCTCATTTCATTCCATTCATCCATACTCCATTTCACTCCATAATTCATTCATTTCATTCCATGGTCCACCTAATTTTCATCTCAGAGTTTTAAGAGTGATTTCTTTCTGCAATTGAATAATACAGATCATAAGTTGCAAGTCATTTTCCATACTTCACTCCACTTCATAATTGTGATTCATTTCATTATTCACTTCACTCATACTCCATTACACCATACTTCATTATCCATTTTTAACTCATTTCATAAAAACATTCCATTCATGCTTCAAACCTTTCCATTCCATGTTTTAAGACTTCTACAGGTACATTCTGCAATCAGTCAGACATTCTGCAGCCAGGCAGACATTCTGCAGCCAGAAATCCTGAAGGTACTATCCAATAATTACTTGATTGAGCAGCAAATTGATCCTGCATATCCAAGACAACAAGAAAAATCAAAGGAGTTATGAGGACTGAAGAACAATGATT
This sequence comes from Pinus albicaulis, assembly GCA_034641835.2. Lineage (NCBI taxonomy): Eukaryota > Viridiplantae > Streptophyta > Pinopsida > Pinales > Pinaceae > Pinus > Pinus albicaulis. Next base: position 1,511,024,483 of record CM076578.1, on the reverse strand, counting down.
TTCCAAAGGAGGACAAGGCATATCAAAACCAAAAGAAAAAAAAAAAATCAAAGGAAAGGCAAAGGTAAAAGTTATGAAATTATTATAATGACAGATCATGAAAGTTTAGCATAGTTAAGTCATGTATGATTCAAAAAGGTTATTTTAATTAGTCGTGTTGATCATGCCTATCAAACCTATCATAAAAACTTTGGACAAAATCCCTTCCATCTTGCCATATCCGATCATCATTTAAAACTTAACGGTTAAGTACTGAAGTGATTTAATCAGTCACGTCACTAGACCAAAGTATTTAATGATGATTTTTAATTTCTCACGAAACATCTCTGCGGTCTTTTCTTCCATGATAACTCTCAACTCATTAACCCGTGTGAATCACCCTCACCGCATTATACTCATTTCATAACTACTCCATATCATTTCTTTCCGCAGCCAATTCTTAGCCATTCCGGTCTGTAAAACAGAGGAAACATCTGTGGAGTAAACAACCATTTTCACAGTAAGCAGATTTCCACAGCCAATTCTTAGCCATTCCGGTCTGTAAAACAAAGGAAACATCTGTGGAGCAAAAACATCTCTTTAACAACCATTTTCACCGTGAGCAGAGGAGCAATAATTTGAAGGTTGAAAAGATAAGTTATGGGTCTCATAGTAAGAACTGAACCAGTTGGAACCAAGTACTTGGAAGGCTATCCACAAATCAGAGAAATTCTACAGCAGGCTGGGTGGTTGCAATTTTTAGAAAAATTCAATGGTTTTCACAAAGAGGTGACTAAAACATTTGCACGGTCCTTCAATGGAGCGGAGGTCGAAATAGGAGATGTTAAATTCACCATTACAGAGGCTTTCATTGCAAAAGCAACGGAATTACCCAGGCAAGGAGAAAAGTGGTTCAAAAATAGGGAATTTCATAACGAGGCATGGAGGCAAATACTCAAAACATCAGGTATGGATGTTTCCATTTTTAAGAAAGGTATTCCTAGCTCTGCACTGAAGAATAAATGGAGGAACATGTTGCTCATTTTGCAAAAAATTATAACTTGTGAAGGAAGATTTGGTACCCTCTATGTTTATCATATTCGGTTAATGATGCATTTCTTAGAAGAAGAAATCAATTTGCCCTTTTTCCTACTTCATAGCTTAAAGAGAATGGCCTCAAATGTTCAAAAGAGGGTTCAATTTCTGGAAACAACCTTGTATCACCATGGGTTAGTAAAAATCTTAATTGAATATCATTTGGGAAAAATGGGAGATAATTGGGATGAGTTTCTAGTAAGGAATCACTTTTAGGAACCCAAGGAATCTCCACCTGAAGGCAAACCCATAAGAAGAAGCAGGAGAAAGGACATTTCCAAGGCTGTTGAAACTAAAACTAGTAAATCAATACAAGAGGACAGTGAAGAGATGATTTCTGAGAAATTGGCTCAAATTAAGAAGCAGCTTAAGAAGGAGAGAATAATAAGAAAATATGCCAAAGACAGAGGAGAAGGGCCATCTCAACCGAGACGGAGTCACAGGCTTAGAGGTATACTAAAGAAAACAGAGGTTAGGCAAACTGGAATCATAAACATTAAGGATGAAGAAACACCTACTACTAGATCACCTGAGTATCAGTATGAGGAGGATTTTGATGAAGGAGCTCCTGAAATAGACCCAGCACAACAAGAAATTTACAATTATGTTGAGACACTAGAGAAGAGAGCTTCAGAAAGTAGAGACAGAACTCCTAGTCCACCAAAATCTGCAATTGATATGCTAAGAAGAGATAAGTATGAGTTAGAAGTACTCAATAGGCATATCAAGAATGAGAATGAAATTTTAAGAGAGCAGGTTAAGTTAAAATGTGATATGAATACAACTCTGTCTCTACAAATGAAAAAGTTGCACAAGGCCAGTGAAAGATTGAAGAAGAAAAACAAAAAGTTAAGCAGAGCACTTACAAATTTGAGATTCAAGTTAGTCATAAGGAAGCCCAGAAGGCCATTGAATGTCATACAAAGCAGAAGAAGAGGCTTAGATGTCCTAGAAGAGATCTCAGAGTACATGGAATAGTTGCATGAGGACATGCAAAAGCCTTGCAGTGGGGGTATGTTGAGCCCCAAAGATGTCCTTCTTTTCCACCACATTTCACTTCATTTTCTTTGTCCCTCATCAATTACAGGCTTAAATGATCAATAGGATTGATTAGGATTACTTTAAGAATGTATATAATGACTAACTTGCTATGTTTTCATGATTTTGTTATTGTAGCAATTTTTGACTAGACTCGGCTACAGAACGCAGTCATTCTGTAGCCAATCGCCTATTTCGCAGCTATCTTCATGGTTACGCAGGTTCCAGGTGTCACCTCAAGGAAAAATACATATGGTCATATTCCGCATCACTCCCCCATCATTTCTTGCTCTCCACGAAGTTTGAGCTCGAGTCTACAGGTGGTTATGCACATGGGAAACCAAAACTAGGAGATAGACTTCTAATAGGACAAGGACTGTACAGATGTCCTTAATCATAATACGAGGCCACCACCAGAGTCCTAGTTTGATTTTAGTTGGGAAAGAAAATTATTCCTGTTTTATATCAAAGATAGTTATGTAATTTTTTTATAATTATGGCTCGGGAGACCGAGAAACAGCTAGCTAGATTTATGTTTTGTTGCTAGATCTCAGAAGACCGTAAATACTATGTTTTGAAGAATTTCTCCTCTAATGAAAGAAGCATCACTTTATTGCAAGAGCTGAGTCAATATTGAGTAGATTTGCGTGCTAATCTGGTGGTAGAGGGCCCCTACTACTTGAGAATCTTTGTTCATATGGTTTAGATAAGTAACTTAGCCTTGTTTCATTCCTAGTTTAATCAATTTCTGAACTTTGTGTTTTTTTATGCTTACTTGCAGCGGATACCACAATTAGTATTATCCTTACAAACTCTTCCAAAGTACCACTAACATTGGATGGGATATAACTGTAGTATTTAGGAGTTAGTTGCATTTCTCTGAACTTTATGATTTTGTGCTCAATTACATCAGTTGTTACAACTAGTCTTGTTCTTATAAACTCTTCCAAAATATAACTAACCTTGGGTGAGACATAGATGTGGTGTTTTAGAGCTTTGTTGTGTTTTGTTGAATTTTATGCTTTCATGCTCATTTACATAACATGTTTCAGCCAGTTCTGTTCTATAAATTATTCCAAAAAACCACTAACTCCGAATGAGACAGAGCTGAAACATTTCATAGAATTAGTTGCATTTTAGTTCAGTTGAAATACTCCGGAGGTAGATGTCATTCTAGTTTAATTCTGTCACTGTGTTTCAATTTTGATAATGGCACTCTAGTTTAACCCCGTTCACTGTACTTTAAGTTAGATTAGTGACATTATAGTTCAATTCTAGTTCACTGTGTTTCAAAGTTAGGCTAACAACATTCTAATTTAGTTGTGATCACTGTGTTTCAAGTTTGATCAATTGCATTCTAATTCAGTGTTATCCATTGTTCTTTAAGTTGTATTAACTGTCAAAATTAGACTTCACGGCCTTCATTGTTTACAAACTAATCTTGTTATGAATTTCTATTAATGCATCATCATATGGACAGGAATGAGTTAGTGATATCAGTTTAAGGCCTTGATTGTTATGCAATCTTTTGCAATTTCACAAATAAGCCTTTTTCCCAAAAACTACTTTAGAAAATCTCTAACTTTCGAATAAGGCTTAGTAGTGACAAATGGAGCTGCAGAATGGATTAACCTTAGCATTGCAAGTTAATTCAGAGTAGAAATCTTATTGTGCTACAAATAATCTTTTTCCAATTGTGTTCCAATAAAATTTTAAGCCATGGATGAGATTCTTTGTAATATTGTAAGATGGTTGTTTGCTTAGGAGAACCTAATTTGTACTAAACTTGTCCTTTTCTCAAGCTATTCCAACATATTTCTAATGAATGAATTGGATGAGTTTATGTTATGAGTTATTGAGTTCATGTTGTGATTTATTTTCTTGCTATGTGTCATTATCAAACTTTTCATTTTCTGTTCTTTAGTATAGGTTTTGCTTTTCTTTTAAGTGTGACCAACAACTGTTCTTTTTTTAACATTTAGTTCATTTTGCTTCTTAACATAAAACCAAAAAACCAAAAACATCATAAAAACACTAAACACAATGTAGTGAGATACAGATACCTAGGCACATATAGTGCACATCGCTTCAATAGTTTACTAACCCTGGTTGATAATTTATGACCTCAATTTAGGAACACTAAGTTGAGTACAACAAATGTTTAAGTTGACATAGAATAGAGGGACAACTCCTTCTTGATATTTTCCCTCTACTTCAGGTCCAAACAATAGCTCTGGTTTGTCATCAGTTAAGTTCAAGGAGTGGGTATCATTTCCTATATTCAGTGCTTTCAAGACTTGATTCCTATATACATCCTAAGTTACTAGTTCAGCAAGGGGCATGCTTATTTTGAATTTGGCAATCTCTCCCTCAAAACTAAAAGGTGTTAGTGTTTTTGACATATTTATATCTGTTTTTTCGCACATACCTTTTTCAGTGATTTTGGTTGGCTTAATTTTATTAGGTCTGTCATTTTGAGCATATTTTCCAGGGCCACTCGTGGAGGTACTAGGGCAGCTTGGGTCACCATTTTTTTGGCTAGTTTTATCTTTGTTTTGATCAAGTTTCTTAGCCATGGTGATTGTGTTCTCTGCTACCTTTTTCATTATATTTACAGGGGTCTTTTTAACAATAGTTTCTTGTTTGTTTGTTTTATAGGCCTCTTGGTTTTTCTTACTCATAAGATCATATTGTCTATGGACATCCATTATGGCATTCTCAAATCCCAACTTATACTCTTCAGACATCTCATAGTTTGTTCTATCATTTTGAGTTGAGGAAAAGAACCCTTGTTCTTCTTCCATGAGAAAAACATCACCCTCATTGTCAGATCCTATCAAGTTTATATGGTTTTCTTCTAATTGTTCTGTTTCTCTTTCCTCCTCATCCACATAATTGTCTTGGAAGGGAGGCTTAATTTGTTGGTCATTTTCTCTCTGTCTGATTTGGGGTGGTTCTCTTCTGAAGTTTGGATTCCTATTTCTGTTTTGGGGATTTGGTTGATTTTCCCTAGGAGGTGTTATTTCATTGAAGTTTATCCTCTCCATCATTCTCTCCATTGTTCTAACTAGGCTGTCAATTTTGGCATTAGATGAGGAGGTTGAGGCTATAGTTTCATCTTTGTATGTGACTCTCTTTTCTGACCTCATCCTAGCCCTCTTTTCAATCAGGTTGGCCTCTGCACTCACAACTCCCATTTGCATGTCCTCTAAAGTTTGGGGATCCCTCTCTCTTAGTTGGTAGGCCATGTCTGGATCAAAGCCTTTTGGAAATTTCACTAGTGCTAGGCCTTGCGGGGGTTTCATGTGAGGTGAGAGGGAATTTTATACACTATTGAACCTAGTGCAATAGTCTTGGATGCTTTCCCCGACATTTATCTTGAGGTTTTTATATTCTGAGAGAATTTGGAGAGGGTTCTTATTAATCTCCCATTTGTTTATGAATGTCTAGTAAAGGGAAGGGAGATCATGTATGCTGTTAGGAGTCAAGATTTTGAACCATTTTTTAGCTTCCCCCCCTAGGCTCTAGGCAAAAATCCTCATCTTTATGGTTTCCCCTTCTAATTCCATGTAATCAAAAGCATCATTTATTCTATCTACATGCTATTGGGAAGTGGTAGATTCAGCTCCGGTAAAGTGAAAAATTCTAGATTGGTAGTAATTTAGAAAAGGTATCAAAGGTTGTGGTAGTACTAGAGAGGTGTACCATGCTTCCATGATGGGAGCTAATGGAATCCAAGGAGGATTTCCAAGGGGAGTTTGTGAGAGGGGATGTAGGATGAAGTTGTTTATTTTGCACAATGGTGGTATGAATGGGTTTGGTGGAAGTACTTGGACCAAAAAACTAATTTTGAGTAGACTTAGAATGAAAAGAGCCAAAGTGATGGAGAAGCTGAAAATTAGGAGGAGTGGAAGGAGAGGCTTATCCGCTAGGATTCTGCTGCAAATCTATGGGCTCAAGGTCAGTCTGGTCAATCCCACTTTGTGACTTAGTTCAGGAAAAGGTTTCTTGTATGGTGTAAGTCAATCTGGGGATCTTGCAAGGTTGTAAGATGTCCAGGAACAAAAATTGCTCTATGAATGGTCCTAACAGTATTTGAATCTTCAGTTTTAGGAGTTTTCCACAAAATCCTTTTCGGGTCGTCAACTATGGTAGGAGGGTTTGGGTCCAGGTGAGATCTGGTACATATCCTTTGTGAAGCCAGATTTCAAACCCAAAGTGTAGAGAGGCTGAAAGTTTATGACTGCTCTTGGAAGGAGGACCTCTCTAAGTGTTTGCTAAACTTGCATAGTGTGTGACTAGGCTTCTACACTTCTCAGGGCTGATTTGACACGATCCTAAGAAATTTTATGAACACTAGTAAAGTTAGAAGGCCTACTGGAGGCTAGTGGAGTCACTAGGTGGATGTTTTTACTATTTTGAAGATAAGTATTTGTGGTCCACCACCAAAAATTTACAAAAACCAATCTAGGGATGTTTTAGGGTTTTCTGAGTTCCTTTATGTAGCCCTAAAGTTTCTATGAGTGTCCTCCAGTTAAGTCATCATCTTGCTAGAATGGTGAGATAATTAGATTCTACTCTTGTCTAACAGTTTGAGTTCTCTATGTTTAACTGAGGGTCTGTGAGTCTGTAAGAGATATTCAGGCTATTGTGTACTCAGAGTCCCACCGTGATCGCCATTATGTTATTTCCCCTTAATTTGTTAGATTGGTGAGAAAAAATGGATAGGGGTAACATCAGACCAGTCTTTGGAGTCCTAGGACCTAGCCTTCCTAGACTTAGAGAGGGCTCTCTCTATTTAGTGAAAAGGGATATGAACTTGTTTGATATTTAGGTTTTGATTTTAGGCTAGTTGTTAAGTTTAGGGTTTTTTTTTTGTTTGGTTGGTTGGAATTTTTTTTAAGTAGGTTAATAGAGTGGGGAATATCAATCCATTGGGCTATGGAGTCTGCAAAAGTCTTGAAATGTGTAAAAATGAGTCAAGGATAGTTCAAAGGGCAAGTTGGCAAGATCAAATGGATCTAATTAGGTCAAGGGAGAGTGAAGTAACATGGAGTTGTGAACATAGTGAGTTAAATGGGAAATACAGATTCCTTTAACAAACCAATAAACAAGAAAAATCTTCTAAGATGATAGCATAATGAAATCTTGAAGAGCAATGAAGGCTTCCTCAATATCAACTAGGCTAAGCAAGTCTTAAAAAACCATAGTTAAGCAAGCTAAGAGAGAAGTGAAGGATTCTCAAAAAAATTACTTGGAAACAAATAGAATTTTAACATAAAATATCAGTAACACTAAAGAGCACTTAAGGATTTCTTTAGCAAACTTTGAGGAAGAAAACATAGAAGTCAAGAAAGTAGGCAGAAGTAGGGTATCAAGAAGATAAATCCCATTCTCTATTTCTGTTATATGACTAAATGAACCATAAAAAAAATGAATAACTGAAGAAAACAAACATAAATATGGAATATATCACCATTTGAACAATATTAATGAATCCTAAGAGTGAGCTTGATCCATAGAAACACAATCCAACACCATCACAAGGCACTAACAACCAGTTTCACCAATAAGCTCCAAGTCTATTTCATAGCATGTGAAGCAATAATCCAACATTTACAATGAAGCCTCCATGCTATATTTATCATGCATTGGAGGAATAAAAAATAATTAAGTCTCTAAAGCCTATTACTTAATCATAAATGCAACTTTTTTCCTTAAGACCTTGCAAGGCCCAAGGCACAAAATATCTAAAACAAAATATATTTTCAGGCATTTTTAGCAAAGAAATTGACATTTAGGCTCTGCCAAGGTTCCAAAAACTTTCCAAGTGTACATTGTTGACTTTTCCTCTGTAAGGGTGCAGCACTGAGTTTTAGGATGAATTTCCATGCCAAGGGCGTAGCACAGGAGCAAGAAAACTGGGTTAACTTGCAACAAGGTTTTGAAGGCCTTCCCGATGTCAGAATGGGCTCTGTGATGGATCGTTGGAAATCCTGTTGAGTCTACTTTCCAAAAATACCCTTAATTTTTTGATTGGATCCATGTAACCTATTAAAAATGAAAAAATACCAAGACTGGTAAAGGCGCAACACATGTCTTGAAAACTAGGTAGAAAGGTGAAAATTAGGGTGTTTTTGACCCTTTTGGAGGACCAAAACAACTCCAATTGACCTGAAAATTTGTGAGAATTATATAATTGAGCTTAGGATTACAAAAATGTAAGACTTTCCTCCTGAAAATGCTCTGAGAAAAATCATAGCACCATGGGTGCTACCCCCTTGGCCCTCCAAATCAGCAAAAAACCAAAATTTGTCAAAATTCTCCCAAATTTGGTGGATGTGTGCCTCATGGGTTTTGAGAGACCTGTAGAGAATATTGTGCCAAAATTCCAAGGTTATCTTGGCCTTTTTCCTCTTTTAGTGCTTGGATATTGGTTTGGGCCTTCTTGAGTTTAGCCCTTGCAACTTGGTTTCTCCGGGCATAATGTTTGGTCATCTTTCTTTGGAGGTCAAGGTCTCTATTTCTTCTCCAATTTTTCCTCCAAGTGTGTGTTTGATCTCTCCAACCAAGGATCTCTATCATGTGCTATCTCCATGGCCAACAACTCATCTAGAGGGAATTGCTCTGCTAGGGCTGATTCTTATTCTCTTTGTTTTGCCAATGCCTTATTCAACCCCATGGTTCTAGGTCTCCTCCTAGAGTGCCCTTCTTCATCCTCAATCTCCTCATAGGTGCCCATGAAATCTTCTAAATTTACCTATGCCTTTTGGGTTTCTTTTCGGGACTTTATCACCCTAGCCTCATAAATGGAAATTTTTGCTCCTAGTTGCATGTTTTCCATTTCAAGGGCATCATTCACACTCTTGGCCCTATTTAGATTTTCTTGGGGGTCGTCAATGAGGGAATTTTCTTTCTAGATAAGAAAGTTAGAGATACTTGCTTCATTCTCCTCATCACTGTCTATCTGAATGATTTCAAACTCCCTCTCAACCTCATGATCTTATTCTTCTTCCTTTACCTTTTTTTTCCCTTTGTCTAGTGGCTGAGCTGAGGTGGATGGCATGGTCGCTTTCCTTTTGGAGGCAGAAAACACAAGCTTTTGTCCTCTTTGACATGTCAATGGAAGAGGTGTGATTGTGGTCATTTCAGTGTATTGATCAGGGCTACTTACATTTGTCTCCATGTTTTCATCTTCACTACCCTTACCACTGCTCACCTCATCATTTTATTCGCTGTTTTCATGACTGCCATGACTGTGGTCTTGACTTTCATGAATGTCCTCTTCTTTTCTGTCTTGTTTACTGTCTTCTTTATTATCTGCCTCTTTGTCACTGTTGACCTCTTTGTCACGGTCCTCTTTGTCATTATTTTCTTCATTATTTGTCTTTGCCTTTTCTTCACTTTCTGTTTCTTCTTCATCACCTGTCTCTGCCTCTTCGTCATTTTCTACTTTTTCCTCTTCATCATTTTCTGCCTTTGCCTCTTTATCTATATCTTCATCACTACTGAACTCTAAACTGTCTTCTTTATCACTGCCCTCTGTGCTGTCTTCTTTTTCACCATTTTCCTCTTCCTCATCTGCCTCTGTACTGTCCTCTTTATCACTGGTTTGTTAACTGCCTTCTTCTTGATCATTTTCTGTCTCTGTATCTTCATCATTATCATTTTATTCTTCCTCATCTGCCTCTTCATTATCTGCCTCTTCATCATCTACCTCTTTGTCACTATTTTTCTCACTGCCTTTTTCTTAATTATCTGCCTTTGTCTCTTCTTCATCATCCTCCTCTGCCTCTTCATCATCATCTTCCTCTTCATCATTTTCTTCCTCATCATTTGTCTCTTCTTCATCATTGATCTCTTCCTCATCATTGATCTCTTTGTCACTATCCTCTTCTTGATCTGATGCTTTAGGAGAAGGTGAGGAAGGGAGGTTTTATTGAGGGGAGGATTCATGTGCAGATAATGAGTCATGGTCAGTGGGGGGTGATGGAGGAGTGGAGGGAGGTGGATGAGATGATGATGGTAAATTTGGCTGATGATCAGGTTTCGGGTTTGTGAAAACTTCATGGGCGATGAACACCTCCCATGGAATGCCTTGTTGCTCTAATTGATGTAACACAATCATCTTGATAAGAGAATGGTGAAAAATACTTTGCATTTGTTGTGAAGGATGTCTCTTTTGCACAATGTAAGCCATATTATCAATACTTCTATAAAGATAATAGGGCATATGTAGCCTCTTTACCCTAGTGAAGTGCATGAGAAGTCTTATATGATAGGAATAAAGCCTAGAAAACCTACCCTCAGATGTAAAATATTTCATGATGACTTTCATCAAGGGCGCATATCTCTCCAGTAGATGTGAAAATGGAAAAATGGATTTGTAGTTAGCTTGGTATCTAGGTTTCAAGAAAGGTTGATAATGGCACAGGTCCAAATTTTCCTGCTTGAACCACTTTTCTCCCAAACTAGGTATCCCGGTGGCCATATAAATGGTATTGTGTTAGCCTCTTTCATAAGCCACTTATAAATCCAAAACACATAAATTAAATAATTTAAATTTAGGTTAAATATATTTATTAAAATAGAATATTTAATAAATATTAGAGACACTTAGAAATAGAGTATTGTTAGAAAAGATAGGTCTCTAGAACAAAGTCGTTTCCTAGGCTCTAAAATAGGAATAAAGTTAGTATATTGGATAGAAGATCATTTATTGTAAATGGACACTTGTTGGTTTACCAAGTAGTCCATAACTAAATTAAGTTAGGACATAGAGCTTGTATATAGGTTAGTTTCCTAATTTCATTGTAGTGAGAGTTTACGTTTGTAAACTTCTGCAATTTGTTATGTAATATCTTTTCATGATCAATAAAGTTATGTGTCTGAGGAAACTTCTGAATCTACATGTGGTATCAAAGCCATCGGTAATTTAGATGAGGTGAAGGTGGAGTTTTTCAACTCTACATACTTTTGAGAAAAAAATTTGGTATGTAATCTATTAAATTTTTGTGAGAAAAGAAATTTAATTGTGATTTATTTCTAGATATTTAAAATCCGAATATGCACCCATTTCAAAACGTCTGAATCCTGCATTACGACATTTCAAACGTCTGAATCCTACATTAGCACTGCTGATTTAACATTGAACCGAGTCTAGCTTAACACTGCTAAATCCTGCATTAAGCATGAGAATTTTTAATTTCTACTTCTTCAGGGATATTTAAATTTGGAGGATCCGTGTATTCTTTGTTAGAGGCCATGTTCTCAGTTAAATTTTTTTTATATCTAGTAGTTTTCAGTTTTCTCAAGATGTGTACGCCAAACAAGCATTCCCTCTCATCACTAAATCTTAATGTCGAAAGAACTGATACTTGAGCAGATTCAATATTTCTTAGTGACCCCCCTTTCACACTCCATTCAATAGCTTTCTCAACCGATAGAAAATGGCGTGGCCTATTTGAAAGAATTTTTTGCATGTGAACTAAAGATTCCATTATAGTTCCCTCAACTACATCTACAACAACCAACCCTGCGCAGCTGGAAAGAACCTTTTTTGCCGCAAGGTGCACTGCAACTGAACCTCCCATTCTATGCCCAACCAACACAATAGCTGGTGGATCATGTCCATATAATTTCTTGATAACAACCAACACATATTCACATAATCTCTCTATTTAAATATTTGTGTCATCGTCCGTTTATGACTTTCCATGTCCTCGAAGATCCATTGCGACCACACGAACTTTTTGTTTTAACTTTCCAGCTGCCAATGCAAAGGAGAGCCCTGAATAACCACCTCCATGTAGACAGAAAATAACTGGCCCTTTTGTTCCTGCTTCTCCTTACGACATTAGCAATGCTGCTTCCTGGACTTGGCACTGCAACTTCCCATTGCAGTCACCGGTGGTGCAATTTCCCACTCCCAACTTATAAAATTTGCAGTCCTTTCATCCCCAGATCCTCCCGGTCTGCTTCGTGCAACGTTTTTTAACTAATCTACTTTGTGTAGATCGATGTGTTTTCCTTTCTTACGTTCAAATTAAATAGTGGAGGTTTAATCCACGATATACTGGAGCTGTGAGACTATCTGCGTACGGATTGGTTGCTTTTGGTTGATTTGGGTTCAAGTTCGAGACTTTATCACTCTGTGCAAAGATCTCCGATATATTAAAGTGGCTGTGGCAATAAGAAATCATGGGTGGCTGCCCAGATGTTGTGAATCCCATTTGCATGATGAGGAGCAAGTCTATAAGTTGACACGAGCAGATTGAATGATCGAATATATAAATTGGTGCAGGAGCAGGTTATTACGTGAAGAAGGGTGAGTAGATCAACGTTGATCGATCTTCCTCCGACTTCCATTGCATCGTGGTAAATCGAATTGTTGAAGATTTCTTGCTGAAAGACTGAGTTTTCAAAAAGACCAAATTCAAGAGGCCACAATTCCACTTCTAGGAGGGTCGAATCTCTACCAGTAAATCGAAAGCATCGACCTGAAGGTAGAGATATGATTTTCAGTCGCTATATAAACCTGTAGCAGAGGGAATTCGACAAGGTGGGATTCGTGAAGTGCTAGAGACGTTTTTAAGTGTCAAATTATTTAGGGCATTCACAGTGAATTACTGAAGGCTGAATTGTTGCTCTGAAAATTATTGGAGGTTAAATGGAATCGATTCCTATTACAAGCGATTATTGCTCTGAAATTTTTTGGTGATTTAAGTGGGTCAATTTGTCAAAGGACAGAGGTTCTGGGATTCGATCCAGGGGTGCTTTCGAGATGAGAAAGAGCACGAGCACATGCTACCCATCTCCTGATCCTGCCACTCCTTCGAAAAGCTAATCAGCGAGATTTCAAACGACCAGGTGAAAAGGATTACATGTCATAAAATAAAACGTCCAGTAGGTGTGACAAATCACTTCAATGAAATTCCTCACAATTTTCTCATCTCCATTCAACGAAATCATTAAATCATTTTTTAAATGAAATTTTAGGTTCCTTTTTAAAAATCACTTTTATAAAGTGATTTGAAATTTTAAAAATGACATGTGTTTTTTGGAGAGATAAGGTGTGGTTTATTATATTAGAGTGAGCATTTAAAAAAAAAAAATGGTTGAGTTTGGAAAAAGAGGTAAAAGCATGAGTATTTAAGTGACTTCATTTTCTAGCATTTTGGAAGGTTGGAGTGATAAGTTAAAAGTTGAGGTGAAAGATAAGTTTTCATTTTTGGTACTATGAGTGAAAATGTTTTTGGGAGAGATAAGGAGTGTGAGTATTTTTTTAAGTGTGAAGTGATAAAGTCAATGTGGAAGGTTTTGAAGTGATTTTGTGAAGTGTAAATTTGAAAATTGTAAACAAAAAATGTTTTTTAAGACATAAGGAGTATTTGGAGAGATAAGGTGTGAGCGATCACTGCACACAGTTTTTGAAGACATTTGTTTCCAAAATTTGCAAGTGTGAAATTCTCATTTTTTGAGAAAGCTTCATACTGATATTGTAAAAGATGAAAGGTTGATGATCTTAATACTCAATAAAGACATATTATTTGTGGTGTTCAAGTGTCCTAGATCCGTCCGAAATTGAATAAGGGGATCTTAGGTACACCATGTGTGTGTTTGTTGATGGTGCGTATTTTTATGGCTTCATGATTTTGCTTGTGATTTGTGTCTAGTTTTGACACATAAATGATCTCATTTAATGCACACATAAAATTCAATGCAAGCAAGCACAACACTTGTAATGAAGTAGCTTCAAGGAAGGATAATTAAACTCAACACCCGCATCTGCACCACTACAACATATAATCAAAGTTGTCAACATTAGCATTTTACATCAATAAGAAAATTCACTCAATACAATCAAGTTCATGAATCTGGACACTCCAGCGTTTCAAAGAAAAGTCTACATCAACGTTCTTGCAAATACATTTAAGAAATTGTAATCAAATTCATTGTTTTAAGTGAATCATTAAAAATTCATTGTTAATGAATTTTTAAGAGGAAAAGTGAATTCATTGTTTTAAAGTGAATCATTAAAATCATTGTAAGCTTTCTTGGGTGCATTTTCGACAGTGTTCGACACCAGAAAAATCAAGTGAGTGCACGAGTTTTAACTCTAAAGAAAACACCAAATTCACATCTCCTGCAAGCGAGCATGAGTATTCATTCAAGCAATTTGTGTCAAAATAGTACAAAGTTCAAACCTTCAAGAAAGCCAGAGTGAAGTTCATTGCAGCAACCATCAAAGCAACCAAACAAGTTCAACTCTAACACCAATCAAGCAAGTTGAGATCGACATCAAGCGAGCGTGGCTATTCATTCAAGTGAGCGTGAAGTCATCAAGTAGGTCAAGTGAGCATTCAAGCAAATGTGATAGTCATCAAGCGAGCGTGAATTCAAGAGTTTAAGCAAGAAAATTATACAATTCTAGCAAGTGTTACAAGCAAGAACAATAAGAAAAAAAAATAAAAAGTAAAAAAATCAAGCGAGCGTGCCATTCAAGTGAGCCTGTCATTCAAGTACCAAAATCAAGTGAAACAGTTCAAAGCATGACATCTCCGACAAGAGAGCCTGATTTCAAGTGAGAAAGTTCAAATGGCGCAACATATTCAGTTGTTAAAAATTCTTCACAGTTTGATCATCTCCAGTGATGAAGACATGGTGCACATCAGCAAAGAAACTCTTGCTGGTCTTTCACGGCATCTACAAAAAAAAAATGAAACCATTGATTTTCTTCAACTAGAGTCGCAACTTCAAAGGAATGAATTGCAAGAAAAGAGTGATACTTTCAAGTCTTTGAACCATTCAGATGATAAGTCATTCATCCAAACAACTTCAAGTATCGAAGTTGTTCCAGTTCCAATTTCTTCCAAGCCCATCATCAAGCCATGGGAAGAAATTCAATATAATAAGAATCGACAAGGCTTAGGATATGTAAATGATGACACCAAATTTCATATCCCTGATTATTCCAAGCCAATTAAGTTTGTCAGTGCAGGATTTCTTGCACAACTCACCTCAGCAAGTTCTAGGAAAGTTTCAGACAACCAGCAATGCACACAACCCAAAGTTGCAGACAAACATAATTGCACACAACCTGGAGTTGAAGTCCAACTGAAATGTTCTCATTGTCAAAGAACTGGTCATATGGAAGATCAATGTTTTGATCTCCATCCTTGTCGCCATTGTGGCAAGCCCAATAATTCCTCAGAAAAATGTCACAACCAACAAAAATCAACCAGATTGAAGATACATTATGAATGGATCGATCCTTGGAAATGGTCATCCATAGTCAAAATATTGTCTCAGTTCTACAACCGAATACAATCACACATAGTGCAGCCAACAGTGAAAATATTATGGTACTCTTATGCATTTGAATGGGGGATTACACCAATGTAAAACTCCTACACCTAAAGGGGGGGAGTTCAGGAATAATTTCCAGAGAAGTGTCTCTCATTTCAACTGACAACGGAGGGAAAATGTCAATGAAATTGACGGTGGTTGTCAGATTGAAAGTCTCGAAAAAACCAGAAAAAGCCACTAGTGGGAATCTTCAACAGCCAGTGGGCAGTTGACAACAAAGAAGCAATGAGTAGTTTTCAACACAACAAAAGCAATAGTGAGTTATTTTTGACATCATCAACCAGTGGGCATTCAACAAATTTTATTAGTGGAAAAAGGATGTTGATTTCATGCAAAGGATAGCTGGATCCTTTTGCAACTTGGCAAGTGATGGAGTTGTCAAGCAACATTCAAAGATGAATCAGACATACAACTGACTCATGGTCTCTTCAGATTGAAGATTTTTTCAGCATCAACTTGAGAACTTGGAAGATGGTTCCTCGTTCTTATTTTGGATTTATCCTTGAGGGGAGAATGTTAGACTCTTTCATAAGCCAATTATAAATACAAAATACATAAATTAAATAATGTAAAGTTAGGATAAATATATTTATTAAATTAGAATATTTAATAAATATTAGAGACACTTAGAAATAGAGTATTGTTAGAAAAGACAGGTCTCTAGAATAGAGTCGTTTCCTAGGCTCTAAAATAGGAATAAAGTTAGTATATTGGATAGAAGATCATTTATTGTAAATGGACACTTGTTGGTTTACCAAGTAGTCCATAACTAAATTAAGTTAGGACATAGAGCTTATAAGTAGGTTAGTTTTCTAATTTCATTGTAGTGAGAGTTTACGTTTGTAAAATATTGCAATTTGTTATGTAATCTCTTTTCATGATCAATAAAGTTATGTGTCTGAGGACACTTCTAAATCTACATATTGGTGGATAGCCTAAATTTTACCCCTGCTATATGTACTTGATGGTCATGAAGGTTAAGGATAAAAATCCTGGTCAACTCAGGGTGACTTTCGACCTATTGTACCCTTTCACAGAAGTCAAATCAACCCACCTCCTGGAAATATGCAACTTTCATAGGAGAGGCCATTAAATCCTTCGTATTTAGTGGCTCAAATATATTTAATCTTCCACCCTTTCGATGTTGTCTTCTAGGCCCTTGGCCTCCCTCACCACTGCCACTGTTAGTTTTCCTTGAAATTTTTCTTTTTTACTCTTGCCTTGAAGGTCAAAACCCTAATTTTGCTTTGTGAATTTGATGGATAAATCTAGGGTTTATTCCTCTAATTTAATGACAAGAACTTTGGAAATGAAATGGTGCTGGTTTTACTTACCCCTCAAAGGTGCTAGGAAACACTTAGAAGTGAATTTTGAGGAGTTTTTGAGCCAGTTCTGGTCTTGAGTTGTTGCATAAAACCTCCTATACAAATGCGCAGCGCACGTGCATACCGCCGGGCCAGTCGGGTGAGGTTGAACGGGTCTTTCGGGCCGCTGCTGAACGCGCAGTGCAGGCGCATAACACCGGGTAAAGGTTGCACAGGCATGTCGGGCCGATGCTGAATGAGAAAAGCCTGCATGATGGTTTTGTTGGGTAACTTGGGTGGGTAATCCTTAACGAATTCCCGTGCAATAGAGGAAAAGGTCGGGTAGTCCGCATGCAATGCCAAACATGTAGTGCCCGGGCAAGGTTTCACAGGCCTGTCGGGCAAGTTCCGGTGCAGTTCCAAACATGTAGCACCTGGGCCTGTCGGGCTGCTCTGCAAGCGCATAGCACATGGTGACAGACACGCAGTGCAAAGGCAATTTTTTGAAGAAAACATCCACAGGCGCATAGCACAGGGTCTCAGGAGCATAGCACAGGGGAAACTCTGCCCAAGTTTGCGAGAACTTCAAAATTCCTTCTCTGACCACCTTTGATGATCTTTAAAAATGAAATGAGTAATTGAGGGTGGAAAAGGGCCTTTGTAGCTAAGGAGAATAAATTAAAACAAGAAAACCCCCTTTGCTAATGTTTGTCAAACCTTTTAACTTTTCACTGATATTTCCTTTAACCCTTTTGTTTTGTAGGTGTTGTTTGAGTGACAAGTCTCACCTTCTTTGGTTGGCTTATGTATTTGAACATTTTTACTTTGGCAGGTAAACAAAGTCACTTTTCCCTCTGACCTTTGAACATGCTGAAATCACTTTGATAATTTTGGCCATCCACACAGTGGTAAAACCTTCAAAAACCCTTTATATTCACCTTGGAGGTTATACCATGTTCTCTATTCTTTAACCACTGAATGAAAATGGCTGAGATGAGAGCTTGATCTTCTTTTATGTGTCTTGCTGCATTGGGCTTCTATTTGGTACACTGTTTATCTAATCAGGCTTAAAAAACTTTGATATCCCCTTTAAACACAATTCTCTCTGCTTTCTTTTAGAATTCATCAGTTACCCTATCACTTTCCCTTGCTAATTTACCTCTTGACATTCCTGCAGAAATTTAAAGCACATTTACCTTTTGTAGGACTTGAAATTGGCAAAATAAATTTCTTTGGAGACCTCCTACTCGTTCTTGGGAAATCATGTGTTTCTCTTCTTTTTCATTAGAACCAAAACTAGTATGAGAAGAACAGAGGTTAAAATACCAATGAAGATCCTATAACATAGGGAAAACCTAATAATCTAGTGGTAGGGTTTTAAACTTGGTCCTTGACTGAGATTAGGCTTGGGATCTTAACAATGTAAAGACAAAGATTTTTGACCAATGGGTGTATTTGATCATATATAAATGGAGGTACTTGATCTATCTAAGGAGCTCTTAGAGGTATTTCTGAGACCATCAAGGTTTGAGTACCCTGATGAACATGGGAAAGGATAGGTTGAGTGATAACAGTAGATGAAGGTGACGTGGTGGGGTAAAAGCAAAACAGAGGGCTGGGGTGATAGGTGGAAAAAACAAACTAGATGAATGGCATAAGCCCAGGAGGGGCCCTTTAGGAGTGATAATTTAAACAAGGAATGGCAGAGTAGTAACATAGTGAAAAATTTGTTTTAAGGATAATGAAGGCAGTGAGATTCCTAAAACTCACCATATTCATGAATTTTGTTTTTAGAAATCTAGGAATGACATTTAGTCATCTTCATATAGTAAAAATTACTGATGACTAACACCTTGCATCATATCAAGTTGACTAGGTTGCTAGGGTATCATTGGAGCTACATAACATAGCTTATTTTGTGATTTCCTTGCTCCATTGTCTTATGGGTAAACTTATTTAAACCCGGGGAATGATGAAAATCATTTAGTAGCATATGATTCTGCATGGATAACAAAATATCGAAATCTTCTTTTTTCTCATTTTGCATTCTTAACATTTCTACTTGTTCACTTATATTGCTAAGAATTTTCGTTTTAAAGTTATCAAGAAAATTTCCAAGTTCATCTTTCCTTACCAATGTTGATGTTGTTTTACTTATTCTTTCCCTTCCTCTTGATATGCGCTTGCATGTTTCACAAAATTCTTCAAATTACAATTTGTATACGTCTCCTCTACTCATGAGATTAAGGAGATCAATCCACTCATCCCTTATTGTTCTAAGTAAGAGGGTTTTTAGTGTGTCAAATCCTAGATGATGAAATTTTGCCCTCTTAACATTATACATGAACCTCTCTATTAGATCCTCAAGGCTCTCATCTTCTTCTTGGTTCATTCTAAAAATTTCTTCTCTAAGATCACGATCTTTATATTTTTCTAGAAATATCTTTTGCATATAATTCCATGATCTTATTGAATTAGTACCTAGACCCATGAACCTGTTGGAAATACTGAGAGGGGGGGTGAATCAGTATTTATTTCAATAGAGCATTAGTTAATATTCAATTATTATCAGTGTTTGTACAATGATACCAGCAAACAAGAGGAACACATTACTGTTCACGGCACTTTGTTTCGGACCTTGGAGACTTTTGCGCCTAAGGAGGAAATGAAGATCCTGATAAATATGAATGCTTAGAGGTTGAGAGGGGCTTAAGCAAGTGAACGTGGGAGGGATTTTAGGAGCCTAGAAAATATTAATTATGACTTTTCAATGACCCATGCCCCAACCCCATGGGTTTTTAGCCCACTAACTTGGGTACAAACTTCAAACATGAATATCTCTCAAACCGAGAAGAATTACATGGCGTGCCATATATCAACGGAAACATCTCGACAAGTAGAAACCATAAAAAGAATTATTGACCCAGAATATATTAATTTGGTAGGTCAAACTTCTCATTCAATATTGGGTTAGCCCTTGGTGCTGCTTGGGTTGACATCAATGACAACCGCTGATCAACAATCTCCCCCTTTGGCATTGATGGCAACACAAGTAATCCCTCTGTGATCATGACACCTCTTCCTACAACATTCTCTCCCCCTTTGACATCAATGGCAAAGGGTAACCCCCCCTAAAACACAACCATCCTACGGACATGTACACACTTCCACTCGCGCTGACACACAACCGTCCTGCAGACCTGCACACACTTCCACTCCCCCTTTATATTTTTAAAAAGGAAAATCTAATGAGAACTTGGGAGAATCCCAAGCTTCTGGCGAAGATATTCCAATGCTGGTGAATATTTGATATGTGATTATTTTGGTGCTGCTTGGAATCTTGCTACTTGTCCAACTGCTTGCATAATATATGGTCGGGAGGCTATTACATATAAAAGACTACTAATCATAGATATGTACAACTTCTGATCCACATCCTTAGATGAGTTGTCTATGCTCAATTTGCAACCTGTTACCATTGGAGTAAGGACGGGTTTGCAATCTTCCATTTTGAATTTCTTGAGCATTTCCTTGATGTACTTGGCTTGACATATAAATATTCCTTTCTCTTGCTGAGATATTTGAAGCCCTAAGAAGTATGTCAGCTCACCAAGTAAAGACATCTCAAACTCACTTTTCATATTTGTAGAAAAGCTCTTACTTAGTCGATCATCATTGCTACCAAATATTATATCATCCACATATACCTCAACAATTGTTAAATTATATTTATCTATTTGTACATAAAGATTGCTATCAACAATACCTTTCTTGAACCCTTGTTGACGTAGATATCCATCAAGATGAGCATACCATGCTCTGGGAGCCTGCTTGAGACCATATAGAGCCTTCTTTAACCTGCAGACATAGTCTTCTTTTTGTGATAGTAGAAAACCTTCAGGTTGCTCGATGTAAACTTCTTCTTCTAATTCTCCATTTAGAAATGTTGACTTAACATCCATTTGGTAGACTTTGATTTTTCTTGAACATGCATAGGCGAGAAACATTTGGATGGCTTCCATTCTGGCAACTGGTGCAAATGTTTCGTCAAAATCAATTCCTTCCACTTGTGCATAGCCTTTGCAAACCAATCTTGCTTTGTTTCTGGTAACCTGCCCATCTTCATTCAATTTGTTCCTGAACACCCATTTAGTCCCAATGACATTTTTATCTTTTGGTCATGGAACTAATTCCCAAGTGTTATTCTTCTCAATTTGATCCAATTCTTCATTCATAGCTGCTACCCAATGTTCATTTTGGCTGGCTTCCTCAAAACTACTAGGCTCAAAGGTTGCTAGAAAAGCAACATGAGCTTGTTGTGATGAACGAAGCTGTTGACCTTCATTTATGTCACCAATGATTTGATTTGATGGATGGTTCTTTTGAATCCACTCTTTTGTTCTCCTTGGAGGAGCTTCTTGTTGTTGTTCTGGTATATCTTGATGATCATTGTTTACTTCTTCCTCGTTGATAGTTTCTTCTTGTTCTACAATTTTATCTGTGTATTTTTCAGCCCCTGTCTCAAGTTTCAAAGATTCTAGATCCTCATCATTACTCGCTAGAACACCATCTTCGTCAAATGTAACATTTATGCTCTCCACTATCTTTTTTCGTCTTAGATTATAGCATTTATAGGCCTTTATTTTGCGTGAGTAACCAACAAAGATACATTCATCAACACGTGATTCAAACTTACCCAAATTTTGATCTTCTCTTTTGATATAACATTTGCTTCTGAAGATTCTGAAATATTTTACATTGGATGGTTTTCCTTTCCATAATTCATATGGAGTCTTGTTGCAATTATTTTTGAGAAGACTTCGGTTGATAATGAAGACTGCCGTATCAATTGCTTGAACCCAGAATTTTTCATCCAATTTTGAGTCCTTCAACATTGTTCTAACCATTTCCTATAAAGTTATATTCTTTCTTTCAGCAACTCCATTTTGCTGAGCTGTTTGTGTTGTTGAAAATTGCCTTTTTATTCCATTTTTGTCACAATATTGCTGAAATAATTTGGAAGTGAATTCTCCACCATTATCTGATCTTAAACGCTTTATTTTCCAATCAGTTTCATTTTCAAAAAACTCCTTGTAGATCTTAAAGCACTCAAATGCTTCAGATTTTTTCTTTAGGAAACTGACGGATGTCATCCTGGTATAGTCATCTATCATCAACATGAAATATAATTCTCCGTCTAAGCCTTTTGTTCTCACAGGACCACATAGATCAGTATGTATCAATTCCAATGGATGTGATGAAAAGTTTTCTTTTGTTTTAAATTGGACTTTTGTCTGCTTGCCATGCCGACATGCCTCACATAGTGTGTTGGAAGGTTTTGAGATTTTCGGCATTTCTCGTACTGCTTCCTTTTTTCTTATCCTGACAAGATTGTCAAAGTTTATGTGACCCATTCGTTTGTGCCATAACCAGCTTTCATCTTCTTTAGCTAGTAGACATGCTTTAGTTGCTTCATCCAGAACATATATGTCATTTGGAGCTCAACTTTTTGTAGCCACAATTTTACCGTATCTGCCTTTCCTGATTTCATATTTTGTGGAGCTGAATAGCATTGTGTGTCCTTGATCACACATTTGTCCAACACTGAGCAGATTGTGATTCATGTTTTCAACCAATAGAACATTCTTGGCTATAACATCTTTGCTTCTGAGAGTGACGATACCTGATCCTATAACATTTTAAGATCCATCATTTCCAAAGGACACAATCCCATCCTTCTTCTCTTTCAGAGATACAAATTTATTTCTATCTCCAGTCATATGCGTTGAGCAACCGCTATCAACATACCACACATCTTTGTTCTTTTGAGCCTTGAGAGCGAGAGCGCAATTATCATTCTTCTTCTTCTTCCATGTTCATTCATTTCGTGGCTTCAAAGATTCTTTTGGAGGATTTTGAAGTCTGCAGTCTTTGGCTATGTGTCCAAAGTTTCGACATTTGTAACATTCAATATTATTTCTTAAATGTTCAAATATATTGATATTTCGTTGAGCCCTAGGAGGTTCATATTTGACAGATCTCCTGGAATTGTATTCGTTCCTAGGGTACGTGCGACATTCTATAGCTTATGACCAAATTTTCCACATGAATAACAGTAGCCATAAAAAATATGTTGGTACCTGGATGGAAATTTTCGTCGAGGAATTGTCTTCCAAGGTTGTTCTTGCGAATCTTGTCCAATGAAGTCTTCATGCATGTCAGATCTCATAGGTTCATTGTATTTTGTTGTAGAAGGTCTTGCTTCTTATTATTTGTAACCAATGCCAGTTTTTTCATTGTAAGATCGTTGATTGTTGATGAGTTCTTCCAATGCCCTTGAGCTGTTGGCATAGTTTTGGATAGTTTTTCCTTTCTTCACTTCCTCATGCAGCGAGACTACTTCGGCTTATAATTCTTCCCTTTGTTGGTTGCTTTCTTCCAAATTCTTTTGAAGTGACTCTTCAATGCATTTGTGTTCTTCAACTTCAATTTTGAGACCTTGAACTTGTTCTTCAAGAGTTTTGGAACGGATCTTCTCTGCCTTGAGATCTTTTATAAGCTTGATTGCTTCCTCATAAAATTCGTCTATGGTCCATCCTTCTTCTTCGTTGTTTGATACCTCTTGCTTATTGTGCTTGGGTTTATTGTGCTTGGCCATAAACAATACTCTCTCATTGGCTTCTTCTTCACTATCATTGTCTTAATCGGATGATGAGCTATCTTCTTTAGAGAGAAAGTTCCTTTTGGATCCTTGCTTGTTGAATTTCTTAAAGCATTTCTTTCTTTTTGAGTTGCCATTACTTTTGTTTGGACATTTTGCTGCAAAATGCCCAACCTCATTACAGCTGAAACATATCAATGGAAGTTTACCTTTGAATTGTCCCTTACCAATTTGTAGTTTTCTCGTGAAGTAAGCATATTCTTCATATGAAAGACCTTCTTCATCATCTCCCTTTTCTTCACACTTGCAGGTGCATGTATTTTCAATTGAAGGTTGTTTATCCTTATTGGTTTTCTTAGATGCAACGAACATAGTTTCTAGATGCGAAGTACCCTCTTCTTCATCAAGTCTCATTTCATATGCTATGAGAACTCCATGTAATTCCTCTTTGCTGAGTTTGTCTAGATTTGCACTGTATTCTAAGACCGATACCTTTGGGTTGAATCTCCCTGGTAACGTTCTAATAATCTTCCGTATAATATTCTTCTCGTCAACTAGCTCTCCCAATTCCTCCAGAGTATTGGTTATTTCATCAACGTATTGGAGGTATGCAGCAATTTTGCAATCTTCTTTCATTCCGAGTTGCTCAAATTTTTCTCTATAGATTTGAAGCTTTGCTTCTTTGACATTTGAGTCACCTGCATATATATTCTCAATCTTGTCCCATACATTTTTGGCAGTTTTACAACCCAACACCTTATGATAAGCAGATTCAATAAGTCCACTGATAATAATATTCTTTTCTTTTGCATCATTTACCAAATTCTTCTTACCTTGTTCATCTGCGGTTGATGTAAATCCATTTTGAACAGTGTCCCATACTTTGTAACCTTGTGCCAAGAGATAGACCTCCATTCTTCCTTTCCAGAGTGCATAATTATTTTCATTGAACAAAGGTACACCATTCTTGGTATGCTCCATGACCTCCTTCCAGCTGTTAAAATGCTATTGAAGGAACCAAGCTCTGATACCAATTGTTGGAAATACTGAGAGGGGGGGTGAATCAGTATTCCTTTCAATTAGAGCATTAGTTAATCTTCAATTATTATCAGTGTTTGTACAATGATAGCAGCAAACAAGAGGAACACAAATGCACACATTTTTTAAGGTGGAAACCCATTCCGGGACAAAAACCACCTAATGCTTTTCTAATAATTCTTTAATATTCAACTCCAATTGAAAATAAAGCTCCAACTTCCTAGAATCTAGAAAAGCATTCTTCTCCAGCTCCCACTGGATGGATGCTCCAACGCCCGAGATTCTTCAGTAGTCAATTGAATGGATGCCCCAACACCCAATGAGCTACAACTCACCCTAGCACCACCCTACCACCCTATAGAAGAATAAAAGAAGAATGGACTCCCGTACCAGGGAAAATGGTCCACTTTACAATGATATAGAATGATGTAGAAGAAGAAGATATACTAGACCATAACCCCAACTTTGACACAACCACCTAATGATGATCCTAGACCTCCAACACTGCCTCTTCAACCCCTGGCAGATAGACACTAGTACAATTTGTACAATAATGTATTTACAATGACTAAGTACAATGATACCTTTACAATGAATGTATCCCAATGCGCACTTGAGTCTGGTCGTTGCCTCTTGTTATGCACGTTGGTTTAAGTCTTCATGCTTCTGCTGCACCTTGTTTTGCTTTTATGCCGTAGAAAGTCTGGTCCTTTGCAATCCTTGACAACACATGATCTAGCTTTTTCTTGCCTTCTAGGAGCTCGATATTGAATCTAGTGTATCTATGTTATTTCAGATCCTCAATATTTGATTTTCAGTCATCTAGTATTCCTTTAAGTCTTCTTTCCAATGCCATAGGTCTGACCCAATTTGGATTCTTCAAGAGATAGTTATACCCAATTTCTCACACTGCCCTAATTATGGATTGTTTCAACAGAGCGCACTTGTATGGCGTGCCACGTGTCACTGTTTTATTCATTTTCTTTTGAAATTGATAGAGGGAAAATTAAAGACTGTGAGATATCCATCAATTTTTATGGCATTCCAATCTGATACTCAGAGAGAGAGTTATGACGAATTTACAAAGGTCACTTCTTTGAGATGAATTTCAGGAGCCTGCAAAAACCCTTACTTCCACAGATCATATCTCCAAAAATATTGTGCAACTTGGTCTAAAATTTTTACTGCAGCTTCCTTAGGATTTCTGCTTCGCCTCTTAAAAATTTCAGCTTCTGAGCCTTCGTAGAAAAAAAGTTAGAGCGCAAAATTCCACGATGACCTGTTTCAGCTGAATCCCTTGCCTAAGGAGGAAATGAAGATCACAATATATATGAATTATTAAGTTGAGAGGGGCTTCAACAAGTGAACGTGGGAGGGATTTTAGGAGCTCAAAAAATATTAATTATGACTTTTCAATGACCCATGCCCCAACCCCATGGGGTTTTAGCCCACTAACTGGGGTACAAACTTCAAACATGAATATCTCTCAAACCGTGAAGAATTACATGGCGTGCCATATATCAACAGAAACATATCGACAAGTAGAAACCATAAAAAACATTATTGACCCATAATATATTAATTTGGTAGGTCAAACTTCTCATTCAATATTGGGTTAGCCCCTGGTGCTGCTTACGTTGACATCAATGACAACCACTGATCAACAGAACCATTTAAGAGTTCTATCCTTCAATGTTGTAGTAAACAATCTCAATTTTTGAGTGTGTGATAAGTAGCCTTAAGACCTACAAAGTATCTCAAATTAAAAGAGAATTGTTTCTGGATCCTCTGTCCTCATACCATGGAAGTTTGGAAGGAAATATGTAGGGATGTTCTTCATAGGTACACTTATGCCCATATATTTAATGGGAAACCAAATAACATATTATTCATTTTCATCATATCCATCCATCTCTTCTTCCTTCAAAAGTGTATGGTGATGTGGTTCTTACTGCACCACGTGGTCAAGTGGGGGGGTGGGGGGGGGGGGGGGGGGGCGTTGGTATTGGAGAAGTGTTTTTTTCTAAAATATTCTGAGTATCCCTACTCCTATGAGGTATGAAAATCATATTTTTTTGTATTTTTCAATATTTCAGAAATAACATGAAAAGGAAAGCAGAAAATAATGCTAAAACATAATCAAAGAATCTACTAGACACCTCCCTGGCAACGATGCCAAAAAGTGGTGAGCCCTGGTATTGCACCAAGAGTCCTGCAACTCCCAGGGGCTGCCCTACTTTAATTTATCAACCCGGGGTTAGTACAAACTTTGAGGTGAAAATGCTATATACAGAGAAGTTTCATTTTGTTCATGTCATCCTCTTCTACTTTATGAAAGGGTGCTATTTCTTAAACTATGAGAACAACTGGAAGGTAAATTTATGGAAGGAAATGACAGAAAGGAAACTAAACTAAATTGCTGAAAGGAAATGACAAGAATGAAACTAATTTAATTCGCAGGAAAAAAATATCAGAAAGGAAACTAATTCTAAACCACACTTAACTTGGACAAATGACTAAATGCACTCTACTTATCCTATGATCTATCTACAATGCTCCTATCCATGCAACTAAGTTATCCATGAATTAATTCTAATTAAAAAGAGTTAATTTGCAACTTGGAGGGAAGAAAAGGGCTAAAAGAGGCTAATGGGGGGTTTAGCACATGAAATGAGGTTTGGAAGCGGAAAGAGGGGGTTAAACCCTTATGAAAATTTATATAGCATGCGAAATGACTTTGGAGCGGAAAAAATTCAAAAGTGTGATGGAGGACAAAAGTTGTGATATGTGATGTCGCAATCACAATATCAAAAGTTTAAAGGAATAGTGGTAAAGACTAATAGAAATGAACTAAAATGTGCAAAGTGCGATTTGCGACGCGGTAAAAGTTGCGGGTTGCGATCTACGATGTGGTAAGTTCTGCGAAGTGTGAAGTGCGACGAGTGACATGGTGGAGTTATCGCATCGACGGAATGAGAGGTAAGTGTTATGCGAAAAGCTAAATGATGTGAAGTATGATTTGAGATGCGGTAAAATTTGCAAGTTGCGATCTGTGATGTGGTATGTTCTGTGAAGTGCAAAGTGTGACAAGTGACGTGGCAGAGTTATTGCATCGACATAATGAGTGGTAAGTGTTATGCGAAAAAGGTAAGCGACACGATTTGTGATTTGCGATTTCACAATATCACAATCAACAATAATGAGCGGTAAGTGTTAAGGGGAAAATATAAATGATGTGTAGTGTGAGTTGCGATGGGCAACGTGGCGTGGGACCGAGAGCAGAGTGCGATCACAATATTGCAATTGGCAAGAACAAGCGGTAAGTGTTAAGGGAAAAAGGGAAAAGTTGTGATTTTCAAAGTGCGATGTACGGTGGCGGGAGACTCGAGGAGAAAAGGCGGAGGTTGGGTTTTTGATGGTTTTGAATGGGTTTTCACATGTTTTTCATTAAAAAGGGTAAGGAAGTGAGAACAAGTGGGAAAAAAATGGAGATGGAGGGTGTAACAGCAGTGCGCAGAGTGTAACAACAGAGATGGAGGGGAGATGGAAGACGAAGCAGGAGGTGCTGGATAAATTCCCTCTAGGCTATACTGCATGTACCTGCTATCAACCTGCCTATTTATGCAAGAAAGACAGACAATATGTTCATGAAGATACAAGCACTGATCTAATCTATTTTCAAGAAATCATAAGCGAGGAAGCATTTTTGGTCTGTGGGAAAAGGTCTACCTTCCTCGAGCTCTATTGACAGAGTTGAGAGGGGAAGTTTGGCCTCACAACTTCATGGATTTTATCAGCTATCCTACCACTCTGTAAGAAGATTAAATCTACAACAAAAGACAATGGGACGTGAACTAAAACATCAATAAAATACCAGCAAACTAGCTAAATGTTCAGAAGAAAAAGTAGCTAAATGACATGAAAGAAAATAATGGAAATGGAAAAGAAGTTGAGATACATGGGTTGGGCCCTAACCAATGAGCCCAACTCTCTGGAACTAGATCAATAAAATGGCCTCTATCTACTCATTTCATAAAAATAACAGTCTGTTACATCCATAAATTTTTTAACAAAGCCTCATGGATTTACAGCAAAATGTCGAATCCAATGGAATGAAAGTCCCCTAATTAGCTCTTGATCAGCTTTATTTATTTTAAAGGGCAGCTACCAAAAACTCCCTAAAGAATAGTGATTGAGTCCATTTTGACTCCAAGTAAACCATCGATTGAGTGCAGTTCTTCTTCAGTTTTCTTGGGTGCCTTTGATAGTTGAGGAGGGTGGACAACCCCCTTGAATATATCCAAGATTTATCCATAATTTCCTGAGATTGTGCTCATTTATTCTCCAATATTGATCTTCCAATGGCAGGGAGCAAGTCCCTAAATCATCTCCTTCTCCAAATATGTGTAAACTGCCCAATATTCTCACAATATTATACAAAATTAACCAATATTAGGCACAAATATGCAATTACCTTTAAACCTTCCTAAGAAAATATTAAAGCATAAGAAAACATTATTAAGTGCAGAAGGAGAGATATAATATATATTTTTATATGCATAAGAGAGGTATATGGGCTTAAGAAAGGTTAGATGGGCCTTAATTTATGTCAATTTAGAGGCCCATCAACTTCCTTCTCTGTCCTTTGACTTCAGCCATCTTCTTTGTTCTATAGGTTCAAGAGATACTTGTTGATGTGATGGATGAATGATCTCTTCTAGAGGTCAAGTTGTCTCTTATATATAACTATTCAGGAGGGTTGAATAAGTGCCACTAGGCCAACTTTTCCAAGAAGGGTTGACTTGGTAACATTGTGGGCTTATGATTGAAAAACAAAATTCAAATTATTTTTCTTACAAATTTCCAAATGGGACATGACTCAAATAAATTTTCTTGTGACTCATAATAAATTATTTTTGACTCCTTTTGACTCTCTAAGCATGAATAACATTGTTTTACAAAAAATATAATAAATACAATTGTGATAAATATATCGATGATAAATTTATATTATGAAGACTGACTCTAGTTACAACTTCAACAGGGATCAAACTCGACATGGGTCACACCAGCCCATACCCATGGTTGGATTTCTTCCCACACCATTTAATCCACCTTCATATTGGAAGTCTGGTTTGCCTTCATACTAGAGCTAGCATTAAATTAAAATCCTCATGATCATGTTGACAACCCATGTCCCCTCTGTCCCCCTTGCACCCTTTTATAACCTCTTGGATTACTCGAGGATGGCCTTGTACCTTTTGTAATTGGTTCTTATAGTGGCACCATCATTTTATCACCCTTGTTTAGAGCTTCAAAGATGAGTCGCCAATATGTCACATGGAGTCTATTCAACACCACCTTAATACTTGTTAAAAAAATGTGAGTACCTTCGTGAGTTTCACCCATACTATATTACTAAGATTTGACCTCTATATGTCCCATTTGTTTATTGATATTTATTTGAAAATCCTCAATTTTAGTAATAGATTGTTTCTTAAGGAATGTTTTCAATTGCTACTAGGCCAACATTACATGTTATCCTTTGACAAGAGAATTTTTTAGTCCAACCATCACACTGTTTCCCCCTATTAACATCATTCTATGTCAGTCACATTATACTATATACTTCATGCCATTTTTGTGGATTCGTCATTGCCTCAAATTTGTTGGGATTTCCTTTATCGAGTTCAACAGATTTAGTCTATGGGTTTGGCCTATAGGGTAGTGTACCTTAGACTTATTTTCCTCCTCGATGGGTTCCTTAGATCAAGTAGAGGGAGAACTCAATTCTCTCTAACTGATTTGTTTCTCACATGATCAAATTCAATTAATTATCACATAATCGAAATCATACACTTGATAATCTAGTGATTCAAATGATTGTACCATATCCATCAATCATGTGTGAGTTGTTCCTAAAAATTTGGAGGGGATTTCCATTTATGTAGTCCCCCACATGCCCGACTGTTAGAGTGTATTATCCAACCTTAGTTATATTCCAATAGATATGAGTCGCTCAATTTCCACCATTCTTAGATCCCACAAATTAAGTCTCTCATAAATTAGATTATATATATCTTTAGAGGCCTTAACTATTTAGCAAGGCTTCTTAGGTTGCATCAACCCCATCTCCTTATTGAGGGAAATTTTGTCCTATGTAGAGATATTAAAAACAATTGTTATATTAGTCCTAATGCTTTTGTTCTAGACACATGTACTATATGGGACTGTTTATATCATTATACTATAGACGAGCCCATTTATGGTAGCACATTGATGTACTATATATTGTTTTTCCTAGTCCCACTTTTTTTGTGCACATCATAATTATTTATACATAGTTATATTGGTAGGTATGGGTATGCCTTCCCTACCTCATTGAGATCATGTACGTGTTGGAAATACTAAGAGGGGGTTAAATCAATATTTATTATCAATTAGTATTTTTAACTTCACAGAGGATTAATTATATTCAACATAAATCAATAGCGTATAAATAGTAATCAACACCATTAAAAAATTCACAACCATCAAGACAATAGACAACAAATTTTGGGTGGAAACCCCTGTGGGAAAAAAACCACCGAATGATTCTTAATATTTGTCTTTAAAATATTACCTCAAGCTTTCAACTCCAATTGAATGAGGATCCAACCCCTTGGTTTACATGTTATAACTGGTAGGACACTCTAATGCCCTATTTACCAAATTAAACTAGGAGAATTATCTAATGCCCCGTTTTAAAGGCTCCAACCTGAAGGATGCTCCAACACCATGTAACGAGTTGAAAATGGATGGATGATCTAATGCCATGTGAAAGCTCCAACCTTCCCTAGCATCACCCTGCCACCCTAAAGTGTTCTCAGGCTCCAATATGAAGGTGAATCCAATTAGATGCCTTGCACCACCCTGCCACCCTGATTAGTCGACAAACCACGTTTCACAATTTTTAGACTGGATAAATCTATGCTGTGAATCAATACAAATAAATTGCAATATAAGAGAACTGCAATGAAAACTTTGTAAATCAAATATTCCTCTGTATGTAAAACTGTAGCTGTCAACATAAACCACTTCTATCTTTGTCCAAAGTACTCATCAAACCCTAACTTCACAACTATAACAATTACTGCTTTTCGTATAGATAAATCCGTTAATAACTCAAGAAGATGTATGTCCATAAAATAATTTGCACCATGTCTGATCTAGCATCACAAACTTGTAACACTACCACTACTCTCATTGTTTACTTGTGCCCACAAGCAAAAACCTATATGCCACCAAGTTGTCCTTTGCCCAACCTTAAATTGTCCCAGCTGTTGCACTAAAAACATGCAAGCCCATTTTGATGTCTCAAACTCTAACTTTAATAAAATATGCTTCTTGGCATCCATTAGTTACTTTATAAACTATACCCTTAGCACATAAATATTGTCAAATGTCAAATCAATCTCATCTATACTTGAAATAATACAAAAATTTCTTTGCAACAAAAGTTCAATAAACATCAAACCCTAGCTTTTTAAACACATCAACATTGTCAAACACTTTTGGCTACATCCATCTTCGAGTTCTGATCGCCCGACTTATTTTGGATCTAAATTTAGATTAATAATGAATCCAATATCCATAAAACCCATATTATATTTTAAGTGTTCTACATAACAACTTCAATTGCCTAATAACACCTTTTGGAAGGCATATTATACAATTTTACCAAAGTAGAGCATTAGTTTTACAAATGTCCATCAACGTCCAAGTAAGTATTCAACAGACTGTAGGTTACAAATAATAAAAGAAATGTTTCAAACCTAAGCCTTCAACACATATTTCACTGACATGGCAATGTTATTAGTCCCTACCCTCAGTAGGACTATAACGACCGTGTGATCGTTAACTCCCTATTAGTTCACTCTTTGACTGATTTTTTTTTCCTCTTATGTAATTTAACCCAAAGTTTTATGTTGGCAATTTTATTCACTAAAATTTTAACCAAAGTTATTGGCGAGAAAAAATTTCACCTCTTATTGCAGAGATCGCCTGCCTTGATGCAAGAATGTTGGGAAACCTTATTATATCCAAAGTCTAGAAAAGTTTTCTCATATCCAAATTTCTATCGTGTAACACTTTTTTATATCCAAACTTTGTTAAATGCTTTTTTATATCCAAACTTTTTCTAAACCTTTTTTATATCGAAACTTTCCAGGTGGTTAAGATTTCCTTCCAAGGCCCTTCCACATGGCTATCTGGAATTTTCCACATGGCTATGTTTTTGCATGGAGTTATGGCTCCATGTGTTTTTGCATGCAGTTAAAACCTTACTCAAGTGCATTTAATTGTTGCTCTCACATTGTAAAGAAAACCTTACTCAAGTGCATTTAATTGTTGCTCTCACATTGTAAAGAAAACCTTACTCAAGTGCATTTAATTGTTGCTCTCACATTGTAAAGAAAGCCTTACTCAAGTGGATTTCATGTAGAAATATCTAGAGTAGAAATATCCAAATCTACTCCACAGTGTAGCAAGCTATGCAAGCTATGCAGAGCCATCCCTCCAGAGTGCAGCAGGCTATGCAGAGCCATCCAGGTGAATGGGCTGATTGGTTCACCATTACATGTAGAAATATCTATAGTATAAATCTATGGACCTACTCTAGAGCGCAACAAGATATTGGGAGCCATCCCTCGAGAGCGGAACAAGCTATGCGGAGCCAACCAGGTGAGAGCTAGCATAGTAGAGATGCAACTGTTGGGTTTCTACATAAAATATTTGAGAGCCAACATAGGAGAGATGCAACGGTTGGCCTCAGGTGCATAAAATCAACCTTTCTCATTTGCTTTCAGGTATTGTCTCCCTTTTTCAGGTCTTGCCTCCCTTCTTGCATGCTAGTTTTCTTGGTTGTCTTGCTTGCTGGTTTTTCTTGGTTAGCCTTCAGATGGGCTTACCTGCAACCAAAGGTAATATGGTTTTTTAAATTATAATTAAAAATGTTTTTCTCCACTTAATATTTTTCCTCGTTTCTGCATAAAATCAACCTTTCTCATTTCCTTTAAGGTCTTGTCTCCCTTCTTGCTTGCTAGTTTTCTTGGTTGTCTTGCTTGTTGGTTTTTCTTGGTTAGCCTTCAAATGGGCTTACCTGCAACCAAAGGTGATATGGTTTTTTAAATTATAATTAAAAATGTTTTTCTCCACTTAACATTTTTACAATTTCTATGTTTGTTTTTGATAAATTTAGTTTATTCAATTTACAGTCAGTATTTTTGATAACTATATTGATGCTACAATGATGATAAATGAGAAATCTATACAAATGCCAAGAAATGAGAAATTTATACAAATGCCTCACCATGAGAAGTGGTGCTAAAAAATGACTTTGATTTAATAATATAATAAAATGAAGTATAATTTCTTAAAGTGTTCAATGAACATATACTAGCATGTTAGGGTTATTGATTTTATTATATTTTATGGAGTTTATACACCACTAATACTAAATATGCAGTAACAATTTTTTTTTATTCACTCAACCACTCTTTTTTAATTCAGCCTGCCCTTGCTAAGTAACTCAACTCGAGACAATCAATGGTCTACCTGTCCAGGTTGCTAGAATAAATATGCAGTGGCAACTTTTTTTATTCACTCAACCACTTTTTTATAATTCACCCAACCCTTGCTAAGTAACTCAACTCGAGATAGTCAATGGTCTACATGTCTAGAGATGCAGCATAAAATCAACCTTTCTCATTTCCAGAGATGCAATTGTTGGCCTCAGGTTTCTGCATAAAATCAACCTTTCTCATTTCCTTTCAGGGCTTGTCTCCCTTCTTGCTTGCTAGTTTTCTTAGTTGTCTTGCTTGCTAGTTTTTCTTGGTTGGCCTTGAAATGGGCTTACCTACAACCAAAGGTGATATGGTCATTCAATTCATTATATTCAATGTATAGCGAAAGTAGGAGAAGTTAGGAGAAGTCGAGAATGAGTTCAAACCTCATCCTTCATTGATTTCTCCTTGCATCTCCTTTGGTAATCCATGTCACAACCAAACATTCAAACAGGAAAATCATTGTAAATTTGATGTTTACTCGTAATATTTGTGTATTTTTTTACTATACAATGAAAAACTTCAATATATATCATGGCTATTTAAGTGCGAAGAAATATGAGTTAGATCATTTTGTTTCCATTCAAAATTTGCAAAATAAAGTGCCAAGAAATATGAGTTAGGTCATTTTATTTCTATTCAAAATTTATAAAATAAATTTTTTAAATCCAAGTAATATGAGTAAAACTCGTAAAAATATTAATATTGAGATTTCAAAAATAAAGTGCCAAAAAAATATGAGTTAGGTCATTTTATTTTTATTCAAAATTTACAAGATAATTTTTTAAATCTAGGTAATATGAGTAAAACTGGTAAAAATATTGATATTGAAATTTCAAATGGGCTAAGGTAATACTTTACTATCTATATTGTATCTCTTCTTATTTTATACATCTTTACCATTAATTAATTAATTAATGAGTGAAGATACTATATTGATAAGTGATTGATTGATTGCGTGTTAATTTTCACGTTTTCGTGAACATAACATGCATGATTGATTGTGTATTACTTTTTGGTACAAAATTCTAAAATTTTAAACAAATAGAATAGCTTAAAGATTAAAATATATCAGACAATTCTAAACAAATAGAAAAGCTTAAAGATTAAAATAGTTCAAACAAGCTTAAAATAGAAAAATAGATCAGATAATCTTAAAATAGAAACATGTAAGTTATTACTTTGTGACCTGAATTTATAACTTGCAACCAGATCACTGATCTGCAACCCAAGATTATGTTAGCTCTCTAAACCTGCTAATTCTCTTTAGGGAACTCTGAACCTGCAACACAAGATTCTGCTATCTCTCTAAACTTGCTAATCCTCTCTGGGGAAGACTAGGCTGTTGTGACTGAAGCAGGAACCGAAGGAAACCTAAGCAAAGACTAGAGCATGGGATATTTTCACACTATATTTAGATCTGCTCCATGTTTGACCCAAAGTTTCCAATGAATTCTTAACTCCTCGAATATGATGGTTTACAAGAGATCCCAAAGGCTCGCACTACTATGACTGTCTGATTTCTTCGGCCCAAATAATTGTTATTCATCCTCTCTCCTGTGTTGTACGTTCGGTTGTGTAACAACATATAGATCGGTAGTGAAGTATGAAATTATGGAGTCTCTCCATTATGCAACTAACATGATGTCGTCTCTAACATGCCTTATTCTACAAAGCAATGACTATTCACCTGATCCATATCCTTGGCTTTAATGGGCATGCAAGTGTAATCCATGCGAGTGCGTTTTGTTTTATTCATGAAAGTGTAATGTTTTCTTCATACACGTGTAATGTTGGCTTCATGCAAGTGTAATGCTGGTTGGTTTACTTACTAACATACTATATGTTATTTTATTAAATAAAATAACACATTGCATGTAGCTTTATTAAATAAAATGTAATTTATTTCAATTAATAATGTGTATATATTTAATGGTAGTATTGAATTTGAATGATTACCATTTTCAGAATTGGATTTAGCATGTTTGATCAGAAATACACGAACAACCATGAAATTGAAAAGATTGTTCTGAGTCAATGGAGTTGCAAACTAACATCCCGAAGGAGCCCATCCACATAAATACAACCGAAATAAAACCTTTCATATCCAGAAAATGGATACCTGCCATGGAAGAATTATTTACATAACAATGACAGGATTGTTACCAGACATGGGAGCTTGCGAGCCACGTTGTACATGTATGCTATTTCGCATGGGATCCCAATGCTAACTTTCAATGCTGACATTATCTTTCGAGAAAAAAATTACCCAATGCTTAGGACTAGAACAACCTCTAATTTCAACTCAGATCATACCGATCTACTTGCTCACTTATATTTTTATATTTAATTTTAATATCAACTTAGATCATACCAATTGATAGAAAAACAAAAGAAGTAGAAAAAAGATGATAAGAAGTCGAAGAAAGGTCAATGACGATAAACAAAAGGTTGAAAAAAAACCAAATGGCAATTTCTTATATCATTAATAAGAATGACCTTTTTACAAAATAAAAAAATAAACTCAAAAAGGGTTTAGTAACTTTGTTCAATGAGGAAAAGTAGACACCATACAAAGTGTGGTACAAGGGTAGTAAAAAAGTAGGCACCATATTTATAGGAGGTGTATCAATAATTAAAATACAAAAATATTCCACAAAGGTAGTGAAAAGGTAGGCACCATATTTATAGGAGGTGTATTAATAATTTTTTTTTTTTTGTAAACTTAGAAGTGCCTTGTTATTTTCTATTTATCTGCTGAAAGCAGGTTACAAAAGATAGTAGTTTTGTGGCCTCAACCTGCCGGGAGGAAACCAGGTCTGTTGGCCACCTTAAAGTGTTGAAAGCCATCCAAAATTGAAAAAGTTTCATTCTACTATTTGCTGCATGAGCGAGCTGACTATTTAATCTATTACCAAGGTAGCTGTTAGAAACTAAAGTCCTTTCCAAAAAAGCAAAATGCATATACTGAAATAAACTAAACTCCTATCCATTTGAAGGTTCAATTGGGGCGGGGTCCTTTGCTACGGATCCTGGCATATCTGCTTGTTGCAGCTATTGAATCTGCTTCTCAATTCTTCCAACACGATCTTCAATTCTACCAATACGTTCGGTGGCTTGGTACTGGGTGACCTTGATGTGTTGCAGCTGAATATCAATGCCCTGCAATAAATCCAACATTTTTGGTTCTTGATTCTCTC
Source organism: Pinus albicaulis (assembly GCA_034641835.2). Lineage (NCBI taxonomy): Eukaryota > Viridiplantae > Streptophyta > Pinopsida > Pinales > Pinaceae > Pinus > Pinus albicaulis. The sequence continues at coordinate 1,510,987,198 of CM076578.1, read as the reverse complement.
TGCAAGGATGAATACTCTGAATAGCCTTAGCTAAAAGGCATTTCTTAATCCAATAACTATGGAATGTTTTATTAAAAAGTGAGAGGCGACGTCGAGTGTTCCCAAGATCTGTAACAAAGTCCATAATTTCTGCTTCTGCTTCATTTGCTTCCTCATTACTCTGAATTTCTCTTTCCCAGCCATGAATTTCCTGTCTGACTTGAGATGAATTTCCAAGGGAGTATGTTGACGAGAGGTTCATTAAGACCTCCTACTTTGTCTTCTTTGCCTCTTTTCCTGTTCTCAACTTCAGGTTTTAGCATCTTCTCTTTCCCTTTTTCTGTAGTATGGGCCAATGGTTTTCTTGTTTGCCTCTTAACCATAGTGTTGAGCTGACTTATAATAAGACTGAGTTCTGGAATAAGAATGATCAAATAAGAGAAAAAGATAACAATTAAACTTTCAATCTTGTCACCATGAACATCATTTGGAAAATTCTGATTCTCCTCTTGACTTGGGAGATAAGACATGTTATCTTCCCCAATAGTAGCATGGACATCGCAGACCCCAGAATTGACAGAGGTTCCAGGTATTAAGAGAGGTCCAACAAACAACCGGGACAAGACGGAGGAAGATTTTAAAACTATGCTTCTGGCTAGCAAAAAGACCTTGGTAGGATAACAGGGTAGAGTCCACACAGACCGACATCATCATATTCTGACTCCTATCATCATTTACTTTGAAAAGAAGAAACAACCAGGGCTCATAACCGAAACTAAGAAGAAACTTAATTTCCTGTCCTCTGCTAAGGGAATCAAGAAGGAAAGGAAGATACAACTAGAGCTCATTGACCAATCTAAAATTATACTTAAATTGCTACCTTCTGCTAAGGGAATCGATAAGCATAACATGACAACAGAAAAAAGAATTCAGTCCTGAGTCCTGCATGAGGTTACATACTTTCATTCCGCCACTTCTAAACCTTAAATTGCCGACGGAGAGACAACACTTACTCTTCATAGACATGTGCCGATTGGAATTACCATACCCAGTATGACAGGGGTCTCTAAAACATGGCTCAACTGACTTTAACGGAATGATCTCAGACCAAACAAATAGATGCCTAAAATTACTCTCTGAATCATCCTTGTACCGATACATTTCAATGCTATTAGTAACGAACATAGGCTTAAGATGGAAAAGAACATACACCAACAATGCAATGAGTCTGCTGCTGATTGTGGCCATTCCAGTCCTCACCCTCTTCAGGTCGCATGCTATGACAGAGGAAGTTTTTGTTTTACGAAACAACTTACAACACATAAACTCTGCGTTCAAATAGATTTTTCCTCTCGGCTCTGACAGCACAGGCTGTCTTAAAAAATTTGCTATCATTCCCTTATCCTCCGCGTGCCTCCACGATCTTAAGCTGGACAACGTATACATGCCTTATTAATGCGCATGAACGATGATTGCCTCTTGTCTCATTCAATTGCCATCGGCCTCCTTCTTTGAGCACCCCGATCGGGGGTCTCCTGACCCAATGGATCTCTATCAATAATTATCTGAAGAGAATGTAATTCAATATCCCAGATTCTATCAGTTGGTGTTACATCCAATTGTCTACCAACATTTCGACTCCCCTAATTTGCTAGATAGTTTGTAGCTTCATTACCTCTCTGACGGATATGTAAAGGTATTAGATACTAGATTTCATGAATGAGAGAACCTATTTCTCTAATTAGATTTGCTGTCCTCCAGCTTTTACTGATCTTTTCCCAGGGTGACCCTTGCTGTAATTTCTTTAATACTCTTGTGACCATTTCCGAATCTCCTTCTACAACAAGGCGTTGAAAATTTTCTTTTTTTGCTATCATTAAGCCATGTTTAACTACCGATAGCTTTGCTTCATTATTAGTTGCATGTCCTATATCCATTGCAAAACCCCTACAGGCTGCCCCTCTGGAGTTTCTGAAAATCCCTCCAGCTCCTGCCTACCCAGGGTTTCCTTTTGATGCTCCATCGTAGTTTAATTTGATGAATCCATGCTGCGGTACTTGACATCTTTCCTGTTCAGTTCTTCTAGGGGGTCTAAATTTCCATAAATTGGATGAAAAAATTTGGGGTTTGAGGTTTAGACTGGCCATGATTTGTGTTTCAATACCTTCTGTCCTCTGCCCAATTGTATGTCAGAATTATCTCCTGAATATTTTCAACCATTTTCTTCCAGATTTGATCCTTATTATTGAATTCACCTCTGAATATCCTATGATTCCTTTCTTTCCATATTCCCCATAATAGAAACCCAGAAAATAGTCTCCATGCTCTATTCAAGACTTTGCTTTTGAATCCTCCCTTCTGCCATTGAATGATTGTTGTATTTATATTTGTGTTATCTCGATCCATTTGCAGAAATATCCTTTCAATATTGTTCCACATTATTTCAGCAATTTCACTACTGTTTAATAGGTTCTCTATTGATTCATTTGATTTCTTACACATGTAGCAGTTTGAGGGACCATTCATTCCTCTCTTCTGCAGCTTATCCCAAGTTAGGATTTTCTTATGAATTAGAAGCCAGAGGAAATACTCCACTTTAGGCCAATGGTTGATACCCAAGATTTTTTTCCATATGGTTCTGCCATTATTATTGCGGTTATTATCATAAATCTTGTAACCCTCTTTGATTGTAAACATGCCTTGACTTTCATACCCCCATCTGAGTATATCCTTTCTTGTTGCCAGTACTATTCTCCTTGTACTTAATTCCTTTTCAAGATTGCTCCATTGTCTTGTTTCTGGTGTGCCTGGCCAGTGAATTTTCTCTTTCCATCTTCTCCATTCGTTATTTTGATGTTGGCACCAATAATTGTTAATCAATCTGTTATCTGGAGTGTTTGTAAATAGGAAGAGTTGCCCTAAGTCGAGCCTGCTGAATTTTTTTTCTCTTTTTTGCCAAGAATATTCCCAAAAAAGTGTTGATCTTCCTTCCCTTACCTCCCAAAAACTATGTTGATGTATAAGATGTCTATTCTGAGAAGCAAGATTCCATATTGTGGAGCCTTTTGGGACACTATCAATTTTAAGTTTTCCTGTCAACGATTGGGGAATACTATATTTCCATTCCCATATGAATTTCCAGAGGTTTTGGTCTCCTTGAACCCATCTCCACCATAATTTAGCACCCATGATTTGATTTAAGACATAGGGATCTCGAAGTCCTAGGCCGCCTACCGATTTTTCTTTTATGAGTTGATCCCATGACAAAAGTGCCCATTCCCTGTAGTCTTGCACTCCTTGCCAAAGGAATTTTTTAAAAGTATTTACTAATTTGTTGCAGACGCTTTTAGGTGCCACTCTGCTTGATAATTGGTATACCGGGAGTGATTGAAAAATATATTTTAGCATGATTAATTATCCTAGAGAATTCAGTACACGAAATGCCCAATTTTGCAGCATCTGACCAACTCTAGTTATAAGATCTTTCCATTCAGAAATTCGTAGGGAGGACGTATTCAGGGGTACCCCTAAGTACCTCAGAGGGAAATTCCCTATCTTGAATACTAGCATTCTTGCCAGCAAATTCTGAACATTCTCATGAGTATTAAAGAAATATACATTTGATTTATCATTATTAACAAGCGTACCTAAAGCTTCCATAAATAATTTCAAAATTTTTAAAATTACTCTTGCTTCTCTCAGCGAGGCCTGACAAAATAAGAGGAAATCATCAACAAACTGTTGATGTGTCAAGGAGAGATTCGGACCCCAGAATTTTAGTCCCTGTAGCTACCCTTCCCTCAAATACGCTTTAATTAATCTTCCCAGTCCCTCTGCTACTAAAATTAATAAGAGAGGAGAACGCGGATCCCCCTGCCGGAGGCCTATAGATATGTTAAAAGGCTTGGATGGAATTCCATTTAGAAGGATTGAAAAGTATGGAGATGAAATGAATGAATATAGGCATTGAACCCATCTCTCATCGAACCCGAAAGCTTTTAGAATTGCATTCATATAAGGCCAACTGATGCGATCATATGCTCTGGAGAGATCTAATTTTATAAGCATACCTTTCTTCTTGAGTGATTTTAGCGAATGGATTGCCTCTTGAGCTGTAACAATGCCATCCAATATTTGTCTTCCTTTGAAAATTCCTGTTTTCTCTGGGGATATCAAACTAGTTAAAAGTGGTTTAAGCCTATTCACCATGATAGTTGATAAAATTTTATAGATGACATTACATAGAGCTATGGGTATAAACCCAACAGGAGTGTCTGAATTTTCCTGTTTAGGAATAAGAGTTATGAGTGTGGCATTCAAAGCTAGATACACATTCCTGTTCCTCCTCGATTCCTCAACTGTCTCCCATATATCTACACCCATGAATTTCCACGCTACCTTAAAAAATTCAGCTGTAAAACCATCCGGTCCAGGGGCTTTATTTCACGGCATATTCATAATTACTTCCTCTACTTCTTCCATACTGATCTCTCTTAGTAAAGCTAAGTTCCGCTCTCTTGTGACTATAGATGGAATATTTCTAGTAATTCTTTGAATGGCTTCCTGTCTATTCTGTTCAGGCTCTGCGAGCAAATTTCTGAAACGATCCACAAGTAATTTTTCCATATCCTCATGTTAGAGTAATCGATTACCTTGTTCATATTTTAAGGAGAAAATTCTATTGTTCTGTCTTCTTTGTATCATAGTTTTGTGAAAAAAATTAGTGTTTATTTCCCCTTATTTTAACCATTGCACTCTTGATTTTTTCTTCCATAGTATCTCCTCTTGCTTCCTTTGTTCTTCAAGGAGACTGAGAGTTCTTCCTTCTTCTACTATTAGGTCCTCTGTTTTTCCATTCAGAATCATAGTTTGCTGAATGTTTTCCACTTTTTCTTTGAGTCTGATCTGGTCATGATGGATGTTGCCAAATTCTGTTCTATTCCATCTTTTAATTTCTGTTTTTAATTCCTTTAATCTAAGCTAGAAGGTATGCATTTTATTTCTTCCTGTTATTCGATTAGTTCCCCACCAGTGTTTAGCTTTATCAAGAAATCTTGGGTCTCTCAACCAGAATAGTTCAAATCTAAATGGTATATTATTTGGTTCTTCTTTTATATCAATGTCTATACGGATAGGCCGATGGTTAGATTCGAGTGTTGGAAGGGTCGCTGCCTCATAATATACATCTAGACTTAATAGAGCTTCTGAAGCAAGGAAGCGATCTAGCCTTGCTACAATTTGATGTCTTTCTCCTCTTCTATTATTCCATGTATACATACCATTTACTGTGGGAATATATACCAGATGCAGATATGTCAATAGGTCCCTAAAGAGTTCCATTTCTGGTTCTTCTCTCCTTATTCCTCCTTTTTTTGCTGCCAGATTTATTAACATGTTGAAATCCCCACCAAGGAGCCAATACTTTTCCTGGCGCATTTCATTTAAATTTATTATATCTTGTAAGAACACTTCTCTTTCTCCTGGAATTGGAGGCCCATAAACTGTTGATATTTGTATATTTTAATTTGATCCTATTTTCCTGAAAGTACCCGATAAAATTCTCGAAAGTCCTATCCATCCTTCTACTTCAATTTCTGCAGGGTTCCATAATATAGCTATGCCTCCTGCTGTTCCTCTTGAGTCTATAGCCATAACCTCAAAATGGGGTTTGAATGAGTGAATAATGGTGGACATTTTTATTCTAGAAACTTTAGTTTCTTGGATCATCATTACTTGTGGTTTCTCTTTTTTCAACCTTTTCTTAAGGTATCTTTGTTTGCCTTTACTATTTAGGCCTCTTATATTCCAAGAGATTACTTTCATTGGTTAAATTTTGGGGATTTGTTGGAATACCATTGTTAACAGTATTATCTTACCTATATTTATCAACATCTCACTAGCTAATTGTATGGATTACTGTAGTGTTCTCCTGCCCTTATTTTTTGTCTCTTTTATCTGAGTATTAGGTCCTTTAACAACCAATTTTCCTGGGTTTATTTCTTCCTTTTTGGCTTGGGCTGTCAAATAGTTTTCGAAAGTATCTTTATACAGATTTTTCTGTTATGTAGGAATAAACCTATCATCCAGATTCTTCCATTCATTCAATAAATGTTTTAAATTTTTTTCCTTTGCACTCAATTCATCTTTATTTTGTTCTATATCCATTGGTATCTGTTCCATTTGTGTATTATCCTCTGTTTCAATCTGATCTTGCGATGCTTTACGCTTTGCTGTCGGGGGTTTTGAGGTACTTACCACATGGCGAGGTTCAGATCCTTCCTCTTTAGCATGATACGTTTCCCCTTCCTCTTGCAGCACTTCATAATGATTTGTTGCTACTTTCGGCGTAGTTTGATTCATCGTATTTGTTGAAGTTTTATTATTTCTTCGTTTTGTTGAGACTGTAATAAATCCATCTTCTTTGTCTCGGCCCTGGTCAGGAACATTATTTTGACGGCTGGAATGTTGTTCCTCACTATTTAGAGGGCATGATTTGTACAGAGGCCCATACTCGTGGCATCTTCGACAGTGGAAGGGAATATGTTTGTAGTCAAGGAGTTGCAGCCAGATTTTACCATCATATTCGAGTTCTATATTTTCAGGCAATGGCTCAGAAATATTCATATATACACATAGATTCTTGCAAAATAAGTATAACGACCTCTTCGAGTGGTTTCTGCTATTTTAAAAAAGCTGCCTAAAGAGTTACCTATACCCTCCAGAATATTCGGGTCCCAAAAATCCATTGGGAGACCAAAAAGTCGCACCCACACAGGTGTAGCAAGAAATTGTTCTTGGTCTGGGTTATAGCATTCTTCCCATTGTCTGAGAAAAAGCCCAGCATTATTACAAAAATATGGACCTCCATCAAAAATTCTTTTCTTATCTAACAGGTTAGTAAAGATGACTATAAAAAATCCTTTGGCCCCAAATTTGAGATCAATATGACCTCTGGGTTTCCATTTTATTTGTATCCATTTCAATAGATCTTTTTCTGTAGGCCAAAGACCATTAAAATTACATATCAGAGCATGATCCTTCATATATTTTCTGTATTCATGTAGTTTGGCTGCTGGGATAATGAATCTGGGTTTCTTCACTGCTCGTGGCAAGCATTGGCCTTTCGTCTTCACTTGCCAATCTGCTCCCATCACTGGAGCGGTGTTCTGTTGAGAGCCTCTAGCTTGTTGTCTGCTCGATTTTTCTCCACTGGTTATGTTACGGTAGGAGGTGGAGAGGCCCCCTCTCGAAGCTGCCACCATTGACGCACCAGAGTCTATGGCCAGGCCAACCTCACAGGGCTGAGCGCATTTCTCCAAACCCTAACGGACTGTCATTTTCTTGGAGCTCATCTAACATTCCCATAACATATATTCCTTAAAGTTTTTGAGGTGTATTAATAATTAGGATACAAAAATATTCCAGTTATTTTAATGATATGCTCCTAGGTAGGTCATTTGCATTTCTGAACTAGACAACCTGAAAAAAATCTGAAGAACCAACAACCTCCAAAGAAGTATGAGGAAACTCTTGTCTCCAAGCTGTCAATTTGTAAAAGTTTTTGACAATCATGTACATTTATTTAAAAATACATACAATACATAGGTCATTTGCATTTTTGGACTGAACAACCTAAAAAAAAAATATGAAGAACCAACAACCTGAAAAAAAAATATGAAGAACCAACAACCTCGAGCCAAAGAGAAGTATGAGGAAACTCTTGTCTCCAAGCTATGTCAAATTGTAAGAGTATTTTACAACCTTGTATATTTATTTAAAAATACATACAATATTGAAGTTTGAGCAATAAAAATTTATAGATAAAATATTAAAACTTAATTCAATTTACATTTCTCATTTTGATCAATTACAGAGGATTTTCTCGATTTTCTCTAATCGTACGACCCGTTATTATAGAAAATTAGTACTATAATTGCAATTGAAATTTTGTGAGTGTGTATATTTCAGTGAAAAATATTTGGTATAATTTGAATTATAATTTTTTTATTTCAATTTAATTTTATTAATTTATATTTTTATTAATTACAAATTTTGTGAGTGTGTATATTTTAGTGAATAATATTAATATAATTTGAATGATAAATTTTTTATTTCAATTTAGTTTTATTAATTTATATTTTTATTAATTACATTTTATATAAAGAGGAGAGGAGATGTAGATATGTGAGGAGGATGTCATAGAAACTATTACCTGATAATTAAAGCAACCGGATTTGAATGAATATCGATTTAAGTAGCCAAGGGAAATATGGAGCAAGGTATGCCATTTAAAACTGTTAAAAACTGAATATATTAACTATTAAGTAAATGGCTCTCCAGGTGAGAACGTGGAGAGTGTACACACACTCATACAAGCACTGACTATTGAATCTCAAATATATAGGCTTTCACACTAACAAGATGGTTTTAACCACTCCCTAGATATTAGGATATGAGGTCTAAGATTAGATTCCAAAACCTATCCTCATCATAACAATAATCTAAGTTAAGGTTTCTCCATTACTTCCAACACTCTTCCTTAATGGAGAAAGGGTACTAAACAATAACATATGCATGCTAGTCTAGTCTCAGCTAGACTTACAATAAAAAACATGAAAAACTTGGTAACAGAGGTTTTCATTTTGGTATTTATGATCGTGACTCCATACTTGTTCATTCCAAGTCGAGGCTTCATCTTCACTTTCCTCACCATGAGGTAGTGATGTTTTTTCACCTCATTTCTTCCTCAGCGATGGAAAGCTTGAACTCTTATTCTATCCATTCTAAAAATTATGACAAGCTTAATAGGAGAATGTTTTCTCTCACTATTTTGTCACACAACTTTAATTCCTCTTCAAACTTCATTGTTTCTTCCTTGTTGTTGTTAACATTTGCACACACAGAAATATTCATGAGATCATCACAATTTAAATTCTCTCTAGCTCTGTTTTCTTCTGCCACGTCTTTGCAATCAGCTTCGTGTGGCTCATCCAATTGATCTTCACCAATTTGTTCCTCTTTACATCATTCCTGAAGATCAGTTCATGACTCTTCAATATCAGGATCTTGCACAACAGAATGTGCCTCTTGATTCTCGTGGCCATCAACAAAACCACATTGTTTTTCTGAAATTTCTTCAGACTTAAAAATACTACCCACGCTAATTCCTCCAAATGTCCACATGAGAAAATCATCATCATCATCAGAATAAAAAATATCTAAAAATATAGACATGTTGTTAAAGTATAGCTTATCTCGCTTTATCTTGTTTGAGATTTCTTTTCGACTCCACTCGGTTCTCTAGCGAGCTCCAAAAACTCCTTTACCACGCAGGTGGGAAACTTCTCCCTTTAGTAGCCCTTCAACTGTAGAACCTTGTAGACTGTGGCTTCTATGCCACGCAGGTCTCAGTGCCCTCAGCTCTTGTGACGAACAACAAAACGACCTCTCAACAAGCTAGAAATGCTATCAATATCTAATTCTGATGCATGTAATTAGCAATTTATCATATGACACATATTTCTGAAAGAACGGAACAAATCAATTAATATTATTTTTTAATAAATTCTTTCAACCCAATCGGACTACGAAATTGGGCCTCTGTATATAATTATGCAAGAACAACCAAATGGCCATCATCCAACCGACAAGAGAAATTGATGCATCGGCTGTATGCAGCAAACCTGCAATGATTCTCCAACAATTTGATGCAGCAAGCTCAATCCTGCCATCAACACACGCATAGATCAGGTTCACCGGAACCTCCACTGCAATCCACACACCTGCTCATGGAGAAACTAACCTGCTCAGGAAAATCCTTTACGTAAAGGAAGAGCACTCTTTAATTGAAATCCCTTTTTGAAAATGCTTTACATAGGAATACCCTTCGTAAATCATATTGAATCAAACACTCGTATGAAGACCCTTCTTAAATCAAAGCACTCGTATGAAGACCCTTCTTAAATCAAAGTAGTTGCATGAAGTTTTAAAACAAAATAAGTGAAGAGCCCTCTTAGAATTTTAATACAAGTTGACAAGCACTTCCAATGTGAAGCACGAAAGCGTGCTAACGCAGCCCATAAACCACTCTCCCGCGTTATTTCCTTAACGCTCTAGAAATTCAGATAAAAATGTTTGAATGGATTATTAAACAATCCCACTGGTTAGCTCTACGAAAGAGAGTCTGAACCAGGAGAGTCTGGCTTCCAGAGAACGCTCTACATTCTCCATACAATTCAAGCATTATATAGCACACAAGATCTAACGAAGTTAGAACCGTACCCTAAAATAGAAACCAATTTCTATCCTAAGGTCTCATAAACCAACTCACACTAAAATAGGAGATTGTCCATTATCTTCAATAAAAACAATTAAAGCAACCAGATTTGAATGAATATCTATTTAAGTAGCCAAAAGGAATATGGAGTAAGATATGCCACTTAAAACAATTCAACCCAACTTAGTTCCAATTGTGTTTAGCATTGTATGCCATTAAAACAACTCAGCTTTTAACATTGCATGTCATTCTTAGTTTGAAAATGTAAAATTAGATTTGAATGAATATCTATTTAAGTAGCCAAGGGAATAGAGCAAGGTATGCCATTTAAAACAATTCAGCCCAACTTTGTTCCAATTATGTTTAACATTGTATGCCATTAAAACAACTCAGCGTTTAACATTGCATGTCATTCTTAGTTTAAAAATGTAAAAATATTTCATTACTCAAACCAGGCAGAGACTACTGCTGCCTACAGCTCTTGTTTAGATTATATTTCTTGTAGCTCATTCGTATATCCAAATAAATGACCCGGTTACATTTGACTTTGGCACACAGTCAAATTATTTTGACAACCATACAAATATTCAGTGCACGGAGTCGACAGAGAAACCATCACAATCCACTTGTAATATCACTTTGTCCGTGATTATGTGATACATTTATGTTAGGAGAAGAAGTTTAAGGAGGTGGTGGAATTTTTTTACTCAAAATATGTTTGAATTAGGTTTTTTGATAATGGAAATGAATTCAATATTCAATTCTAAGTCTAATAGTTTAACTTAAATTTTCAAAAATCATCGCTTTATTTAATTAAAATTTTACCTAAATTTCATGAAAAAAACCAGAATAGTTAGAATACTTGTTTAATTTATCCTTTATCTTTGATAGTTTATGAAGCTCGGGGTTGCAACCGCCATGGAGACGACACACAATATTTTAAAGGCAGACCATAACCTCTGTGTTGCCATGGTGCATAACTCAATGCGACATATTATTTATATAAATTCTTCCACCGCAACCTGTGTATGCCTATCAATATAATTGTTTTATTTTTGCCGGAAGAAAATATGGTAAAAACATGACGTTCAAATAGCTCCAGCGTAGCTGAAGACATATAACCCTATGGACAGCTGACAACACTCATGATTTCGTCCACTGCTTCACACAACATCTCAGATATACAACTTATGTTTGCTTCAACAATTTTCCCTTCATAATTATTTTATTGTCGGCATTGGTATTTCTTAATTGCAAGAATGGAGATCAATTTATTAGTGCCCAGAAACACCTGCGCTGAAATCCCTCAAATCATAGTGAAGTCCTCTTACAAAGAAACATCCAACGAATTGGCTGAGAATGCGCTCAGAAATCGCTTCATCAGATGTACCTGCAACAGTAAATTCAAAACCCAACTAAACCCTTACCCAGAAAAGATAACCAAAATGTTTTTAAAAGAAGACCTCCACGTCGATGTTCAAGACACCACATGGGCCGTAGATAATAAGAGAAGATGATGCAAGTTTTTTCATCCTTGATGATGAACATGGGAGCGTTTATATAGTTTTGGGGAAAGGTCTATGTGGGTCAGCCGAGTTGCCTTCTAGGTAGCCAACATGAAATTTTTGGAGGTAGACATTAACCCCATATTTAATATTTTTTTTGAATTTTAAAACCAATTTAAATTTAGATATAAACTTTAAAACCCACCTTTAATATTTGATTATGAATTTTAAAACCCCTCCAAAATATTTTAAAATTCTTTAATAAAAGTTCCCTTCTGGCCATAATTTTGAATAGTGATTCTAACCAATTATATCCTTCCACATCATCGAATTTTTGGGGACAATGACCACTTGGTGCATATCTCTCAAAATGTAAGGAGACTCGTGATATGCTACATATCAATGGATTCAACATGATGATGAGAATCCAATGGTGAGGATGTCCAAGGCAAATTCAATGATATGCTTCTTTAAAAACTTCGAACAAGTGTGGGGTACATTCATCACCTAGGGAATTAAAAACTTTGAGCTAGGGTTTCTAGCCATCCTTCCATTGGAGCTTCCAACTAATGAAATCCAGATAAATATTAAGAGAATTCAACAATAGATATTTATATCAACGACAACACCATTCAACAATCTCCCAATTTGTCATTGATGGAAACACATAATCCTTTTGCGAGTACAACTCCCCTTGACTTCATGCCTCGATCTCCTTCTCCTGATTTCTTTGCCCATTTGACATCAATGGAAAATGGTGACTCCCCTTGAAAAACTACCTTCTTCTGTGGACCTGTAACCTACCTATGCTTCCCCTAACGAGAAAACTTCTTTTTTCTTCCTTCAAGTTACCTTATCTACTTCGAAATGCCTTGATCAATGCTTGTTGCAGTAAAAACTATCTCTCCTTGACATGTGCTTCATAAGAATTTCCATAACTAAAATCTTCTGCAATTCTTCTCCGCAAACTTGCTATTACTCAAGTAGAATAATATTCCCAGAATGTCGATGAATCCTCTGAGTCCTTCTAATGCTATGCCTTTCTTCTTGTCTGTCAATTTTCAAGAGATGATGATCACTATGGACCCGTATTCCTTTAATTTTTCTTCTCCCTATGACCAAATATCTTCCTTTGGTACTTCTTGTTACATACTAGTTTACTTTCTCTGACAGTTTCTCTTCCCCTAGCTTGCTATGGTCCCATGACTTGAAACATTTGATTATACCTGAATCTTCTGCAATCCTTTCCCTAAATTATCAATTTGAAGCTACACATGATGTTGAAAACTACTATGACTGCTTATTCAATATATCATCTATCATCCATCAACTTAATATATGGGGCCCCCTTGTTCAACATTCACTTGACAGGGAGTCTTCAACATCTAAGTTCACACAAGATAGAAACCAACTATGCAGCTAGATCATCTCAAACCTTAAAATATTCTAATGTGGATTCATTTCCCTTTTGCCTTTACAAAACCTGAAAGCATGGCTATTGAGACTTTATCATTTTCTTGGTCTTCTTGCATATGTTTTCTTCTCCAGGCATTCCTATACTTGATGCTAGGGTTGTCATTCATGGAAGGTTCCATTTTGTACTTGGAATTACGAGCTATGAGTCCATAGTTATGGAATTTGTATCATCCAACATTTGGTGTGAATGATGGAGTGACAAAAATATACTTTAGACTAATGAGATTATTGAAGTATCTGTCTTGAGTTCCTGAAACCTTACTTCTAGTATTTTGATAATGCCTTTGATAATTGTACTTGTCATAAGGTTTATAATCCCTAGCCACATGTCCAAATTTAATACATGAAAAATAATAACCATTAAACAAATTAACGTACCTAAATGAGTTATCATGCCTGGATGATATTCTTTATTCCTTCTTTCTTGGAGGAGGTACAACCTCTTGTTGATCCTTGTCCTTGATTGCTTCAACATTATTCCTTGGAGCCACAACATTTTTAATCTTCTTTTTTCCTTTATTTTGATTTTTCCTCTGAGGTATCTTAATGTCAGTATTCTTATCAATCTTTCTTTGTAGAGACCTAAGAGCTTGTACCTTCGTCACATGGGGATTTACCTGCTTCTTTTACCTTTATCTTGAACCGAGCTAATTCTTAATCTTTATTTTCAATAGCCTACAAGTGTTCCTCTTGCTGTTCCTTGAGCTTGTTGATTTCTGTAAGGGTTGCATCAAGTTCTCCCTTTTTTTGACCAAGGTCTTCCTGAAATATACCTTTCAGGACTTTTCTTCTTTCTTCTGCTTCTTCTACTCGTAACTTTAAAAGAGTGACCCTTTTTGCTTCTCTATTAAGAACTTATATTTTCTCCTCCCACCTTTCATTTTCCTTTCTGATCTTGATAATTTTCACTGAAGATACATCTCATTCCTTTTGTTTTTGATCAGATATAGATTTCTACTTTTGACCAAATTCCTTTAGTTTTCTTACCAAGTCTTTCTTGTTTCTTTCTGCTGCCCACACTTGGAGTTTCAAAAGAACAACTTCTTCTTTGAGTGTGCGATTTTCCCTTTCTATTTTCTTCCATTCTTTGAAGATATTGATTAATTATTTTTCCTTTTCCTCTTCTGCATATTCTTAATCATCATTTTTTGGTTATTTGATATGAAGATCTGCATGATTATCAACATCTTTATCTTGACCTATATGCTTTTGACCTTCACAGAGATCTTGAAGTTTCTCCCAAATATGTTTGGTTATTGAGCATTGGCTAGCTTTCACTTTTATGGTGCCTAGAAAAGTACTAATAATTAAATTCATAGCTTTTGTATTGTATGTTCTATATTCTCCAGTCGATATGTTTCCAAAGACAATAGAGTCCCATACCCCATATCTGTCAGCCTTCAAGCAAGCTTCTATTCTTCCTTTCCAAAATTCGAAAACTAATTCACTGAACATAGGAATCAGAATAGCCAATTTCACTTCATCAATACTTGAAACTTCCTTTGATTCTTTTGAATTATTTACAACTTGCCTCTTTCATTTTCCCATATTTGCATTATGAGATCTACCTTCCAACTGTTAAGATGCTACTATAGGAACCTGCTCTGATACCAATTATTGGAAATACTGAGAGGGGGGAGAATTAATATTTCCTATCAATTATTATTTTAAACTTCACATAGCATTCATTATATTTAACATAAATCAATATCATATAAAAAATAATAAACACCATTAAACAATGCACAACCATCAAGTCAATCAACAAGATTTTTTTAGGTGGAAACCCCTTCAGGACAAAAACCACCAAACTCTTCTTAATATTTATCTTTAAAATATTTACATCAATTTTTCATCTCCAACTGAAGGAGGCTCCAACCTATAGGACACTCCAATGCCCTGCTTACCAACTGCAACTAGGAGGATGCTCCAATGTCCCAGTTTACAAGCTCCAACCTGAAGGATGCTCCAATAACCTGTAACCAATTACAACTGAATCGATGCTCCAATTCCCTGTGTAGGCTCCAACCTGCCCTGGTACCACTCTGCTACCCTAAAGTGTTCTCAGGCTCCAACCTAAATGTGACTACAATCACCTTCCTTGCACCACCTTGCCACTCTGATTAGTCAATGGACCACATTTCACAAATTTCAGATTGGATCCATATGTGCTATGAATCAATGCAAATAAACTGCAATATAAGAGAACTGGAAAAAAAACTATGTTAGTCAAATCTTCCTTTGTACATCAAACTCTAGTTGTCAACATCAACCACTTCGATCTTTTTCCAAAGTGCTCATCAAACCCTAGCTTTACAACTATAACCAACACTACTTACCATATAGATAGATTCGTTAATAACTCAAGAAAATGTATTTCCATACAATAATCTACATTGTGTATGGTATGGAATCAAAAAACTATAACACTATCACTACTATCATTGTTTACTTGTGCACATGAGCAAAAACCTATATGACACCAATCTGTCCTGTGCCTAACCTTAAATTGTCCCAATCATTGCACCAAAACATGCAAGCCCCTTCTGCTATCTCAAACCCTAACTTTAATCAAATTTGCTTCTTAGAATCCATCAATTACTTTATCAACTCTTAGAACATCAATATTGTCAAATGATAAACCAATCTCATCTATACTTGAAACAATACAAAACTTTATCTGCAACAAAGGTTCAATAAAACATCAAACCCTATATTTTCAAACATATCAACATTGACAAACACTTCTGGCTGCATCGATCACTAAGCCTTGATGGACCCTCATGTCCCAACTGCTTTTGGATCTCATTTTGGATCAGTTATGACTCTAATATACCTAAACCCATATGATATTTTAACTGTTCTACATAACTGTTCTACATAACTGTTCTACATAACACCTTTACTTGTCCCACATAACACCTTTTGGAAGGTGTATTAAACAACTTTTCTGAAGAGCTTCCCGGATTATTCACAGTATCAAGAAAAATTTGTCGACGTTTCAAATCCCAATGGGGATTCGAAGCTCTTCAGAATATAATAACCACAGGAACTTAAAAACCAAAACTTTTCCGAAGTCCAACTCATTTCTACAAAATGGCCATCAATGTCCAAGTAAGAATTCAACAAAATGGAGGTTACAAATAATAAAAGAAATGTTTCAAACCTAATCCTTGAACACAGATATCATTGAAATGTGAATGCTATTTAAATTATGTTTCTTGTAGCTCACTCGTATATCCAAATAAATGACTCGGTTACATTTGACTTGTCTTGTTACTCTCGCGTGGAGCCTCCCTATGGACACTTGTTGCTTTTAGTCTTAGCCTTGGTCATGGGAAAAAATAATTTTGAGACTATCTTAGTTGAGATTTAGTCCCCACCCGGAGCCTAGCACACAATAAAATTATTTTGATGACCATACAAATATTTAGTGCATGAAGTCGACAAAGCAACCATCACAATCCACTTGTAACACCACTTTGTCCATGGAGTCTTTGCTCATGTGACACATTTATTTGATCTTTGATAGTTTATGAAGCTTAGGGTTGCAACCACCATAGAGATGACACACAATATTTTAAAGGTGGACCATAACCTCTTCTTTTTCACAATGCATAAATCAATGTGACATATTATTTATATAAATTATTCCATCACAACCTGTGTATGCCTATCAATTAACTATTTATTTTTTCCAGAAGAAAATATAGTAAAACATGAAATTCAAATAGCTCCAGCGTAGCTGAAGACATATAACCCTATGTGTAGCTCACAAAACTCATGATTCTATTAATTAATTTGCATAACATCTTGGATATACAACTTATGTTCGCTTCAACAATTTTCTCTTCATAATAATAATTTCTACTTGTTCACGAGAAATTTTATGGTCTCAATGACATTGGTATTTCTTAATTGCTAGAATGAAGATCAACTTAGTAGTGCCCAAAAAATCATGCCATAAAATGTCTCTAATCACAACGAAGCCCTCTTACAAGGAAACTGTAGAAAATTAATGCATATATTCTAAACTGTTCATGAAATTTACTAAATCACAAGACTAGAATCTACTCAATTGATATGCATAAGCTAATTCATGATCGAGAACACACAACATCAACATGAAAAAGGAAACATCACACATGCACAAAGATTTATCTAGGGGAAAGAAACTGCTCAAAACCCCTTACTATATGTATTACATTAATCAAAGAATAAAAGATGAAATATAATACTTGATCAATCCCGAGCACAACCTGCAAGTGTATAGTCTATCTCTCTACCTGACTGACTAAATCTAGCCAATACTTAGCCAATTTTTCAAGCCTCCAAGCTCCTATTTCCTTGCGTTGTACCTTGAGGAACCATCCCCTATTTTTTAGGGAAATTCGTCAATTGGATTGTGCAATTACTGTAGGCCCAGTATTTAACTGCATTAGAGAACTTTTGAGGTCTAAAATGGGATTCCTAAGAAAAATTTACAACCAAAATAAACTTTATAAGAACCAATAGGATTCAATATGATGATGCCAACCATGGGGGATGATTTACTATTTTTGGGGTAAAATAGTGGAAAGATTAAAAAATAATAAAATAATAAAACTACTTTTTCAACTTATCTCCCTAAGGGTTTACTCAAATTTCAAATGCGAATACTCGTTGGATGGAAAATTTAATTCCTCATCCAAGGAGTACCCATGTTGCATACTTTCAATGGACCCTGCTACATGAAAAATGAGAAATACATGAAGAAACGTGATTGCAATCACATTTTTTCACGTATTTCTCATTTTTCGTGTAGCAGGGTCCATCTAAAGTATGAAACATGGGTACTCCTTGGATGAGGAATCAAATTTTGCATCCAAATAGTGTTCCCACTCAAAATTTGAGTAAACCCATAGAGAGATTAGTTGAAAATACGAGTTAAAAAAATAATTTTTTATTTTTTCCCTCTAAACTTTGATAATGTAATGTAATATTATTTTATTATTTCCACTATTATTTTATAATTTCCTTAGAAGGCCCATTTTAGACCTCAAAATTCCCCTAGTGGCATGCACCACCTGTACACATGGAACTAGTCTATAAATGATAGTACACTGCCTTGGAATCTCCATCTCAACTAGGTAACTCCAATTATTTGCATGCATTAGTTATTTTGGGCTAATTTATCAGTTAATTGGATGCCCCCATAATAACATACTCTCACACTCTCACAATATCCAACCAAATAGACTTAAAGCTTTCTTCCATTTATCATTTTTGTGTGTTGAGTCACTTAGTAAATGCTATAGGTTATGGACCACTCAAAAATCCTTTTCACATGCTTCAAATTTGGTTGAGATAGTCTTCTTGAATAAATCATCCACTAACTCCACTATCCCTTTGATATCTTCAACCTTGATAAGCTTCTAGAGGCCCCACGAAATTTTTCGGCTATATGTCGAAAAGTTATGATCTAGAACATCGCCATAACACCAAAATTAGTTGAGCAACATGACGCATGCAGAGAAATTATCATGACAAACCTCAACCACTCACATAAAACATGCTCCATGCGACTAGAACTCCTCAATCGCTCCCATAGGATTTCCTAGTAGTGGCTGGAGCTTTTCATCTTCTTCGATGATTCAACATCCATGCGATTGGGGAAGAGGATGATGAAAATAATCTTTCCTTAGCTTAGAAAATACTCCACCTTCTTACAGAGCTTGAAAAGTCTCTTTGGTACCTATGGAAGTAACTGGAACCTCTACAACACTTCACCAAATCACTGCCACATCACTTTCATCATCATTAGTCAAACTAGGCTGACTTGAGTTCCAACCAACAACCATACTAGCACGTTGGCCATCAAACTGCTCCAAAATCACTCTTCCAACAATATGCAACTTCAAAACATGTCAGAAATCCTCCAACACCTGTAACACCATCTTAAGCATCCACCAAGACATGTAAATACTCTCCAAGCCCAAAGTATAACACCATCAACATGAGAGACCTAACTGGAACATGGAGACCTAATTATAAATCTCCTCAACTCCAAATATTGTAGAAACCATCAATACCTATATGCAGCAACATGATCAAGAGGATCATCACATCTCTAAGATATTCCAAGCTAGTAGACACGCTAAGGACCATCTACACCTCAACCATCCACAGCCACACATACACTGCATAGCCAACTCACCTGCAACCCAATAAAGTAGGTTGAAATGAGTGCCAAGAAAGAAAACATATGCAACAATGCAACACACATCAATTCCAATAATCCCCCCATTTAGCATTGATTTCAACCCCTGTTGAACCAATAATATGAAACTGTCCTTTGAAAACTGATCAACATCCTCACATTCTCCCCCTTTGATATTAATGGAAAAGGGATAAACATGTGAAGGATGAATGATATATAATCCTTTACATGGAAGGGGATCCATAAAAAAAAACATAAACTCCACTCAAAGTTATATGCAGGTGATGAACAATGGAGTGCAAGAATGATAGGCAACAACACTATCCCACATAACTAAAAAATATGTGCAATAAAATCCCCCTAGACACAAGCTATGTCCAATCAACAACACATTAGAGCAACAATATACATCTCCTACCAACAACAACAATAAAATCTCTCACTCAGCAACAACAAAACTGAAACACATGCTCTCTCCCCTGATGCAACAACAAAATAATCCATGACATAATAGTAGCAGTAGGTTGAATCACCAATGCATAACATAAATAACATAGTAAGACCAACTAACAAAAACAAGTTTGATCAACTCCACAATAGAAACAACATATATCCAACCACTCTAAAGCAACAAAAAAAAATACATCCTCTCCACAATATACTCTCTAGCAACATAAAACTCATATACCAACAACAACAATGACTGTCTAGAAGAAACATCTCTCTGAAGTAGACATGGTAGCAACAAGTACATGATGAAAAATCACAACAATATGATCAACCATACTCCACTCAATGCAAACATATCCATGGATGAATGTAAAATGATATATATATATATATATATGCCAATGCCTCCTTTTCATATGCAAGAGGCTACTCCACATGGACGAAGGAATATGACCAAAATATATGCAACAAATTACAGGGCTTCATATACCTGCTACATGGATACCAAAATGATAATGCATGATTGTACAATTACATCAATAAGCCCATATATGGTTGAACCATGACTCTCTCTCAATACATACATGACTCTAGATCATCTCTCCATCATAAGTAGGAGAGTGTACAAAAATAATACATGAAATACATGGCTATAACAATACTACTAACAACTAATGTATATCTGAAACATATCTCAACTCATTATATAACAACTAATATATAACTGAAACATATCTAAACTCATTATCTCAACCATACTCCACTGAATGCAAACATCTCCATGGATGAATGTAAACTGATATATATATATATATATATATATATATATATATATATATATATATATATATATATATATATATATACTGCCTCCTTTTCATATGTAGGCCACTCCACATGGTTAGGAATAACATAACAAAGTATATACCAGCAAAATCACGAGATGTTGCATATAGACCTATTGCATGGATACCAAAATGATAATGCATCACTGTACAATAACATAAATAAGCCCATATATGGTTGAACCGTGACTCTCTCTCAATGCATACATGACTCTAGATTGTCTCTCCATCATAAGTAGGAGAGTGTACAAGCATAATACATGAAATACATGGATGTAATAATACTATTAACAACTAATATATAGCTGAAACATATCTCATTATATAACAACTAATATATAACTGAAACATATCTCAAATCATTATATAACAACTAATATATAATTAAAACATATCTCATAACTCATTATAAAAAATATCTCAAACATGGCTCTTAACACTATGCATGAAATAGACAAGAATGAGACTCTCTCATACATGGCTATTGTAAAAGTCCTCTCATCAATGTATGTCGAAACAATGCCATAATGCAAGTACATGGAGCATATGATCCACAACATGTAGTCTTATGGCAGTAATACAATGTCAATATAAATCACATAAGAGACATGTATCATCCTCTCCAAATCATCAACTATGAATTAATAATCCAGCAACGGTAACCGAAAACACATAACAATACATAGTGTCTCAACTCATTATCTCAACCATACTCCACTGAATGCAAGCATCTCCATGGATGAATGTAAACTGATATATATATGAAACTACCAATGCCTCCATTTCATATGCAAGAAGCTACTCCACATGGACCAAGGACTATGAACAAAATATATGCAACAAAGTACAAGGCTTCATAGACCTACTACATGGATACCAAAATAATAATTCATGATTGTAAAATTACATCAATAAGCCCATATATGGCTGAAATATGAATATCTCTAAATGCATACATGACTCTATATATTATCTCCATCATAATTAGGAAAGTGTACAAAAATAATACATGAAATACATGGTTGTAAAAATTCTACTAACAAATAATATATAATTGAAACATATCTCAACTCAATATCTCATACATTATCTCAACTCATTATATAATAACTAATATATAACTAAAACATATCTCATAACTCATTATACAACATATCTCAAACATGGCTCTTGACACTATGAATGAAACATACAAGAAGGAGACTCTCTCATACATGGCTATCATAAAAATCCTCTCATCAGTGTATGTCTAAACAATGTCATAATGCAAGTACATGGAGCATATGATCCACACCATGTACTCTTATGGAAGTAAGATAATGTCAATATAAATCACATAAGAGACATGTATCATCCTCTCCACATCATCAACCATGAATTAATAATTCAACAACAGTAATCGAAAACACATAATAATACATAGTGTACCAACAATAACGTATATCAACAACATCATAAAGCATCAACAATAACCATCATGGGAGCATGATCCT
The DNA here is from genome assembly GCA_034641835.2 of Pinus albicaulis. Taxonomy (NCBI): domain Eukaryota; kingdom Viridiplantae; phylum Streptophyta; class Pinopsida; order Pinales; family Pinaceae; genus Pinus; species Pinus albicaulis. The sequence continues at coordinate 1,510,964,975 of CM076578.1, read as the reverse complement.
CTACAAGATAAGAAAAATATGGTATAAACAACATCACATCAACAACCATACTAAAAAACACAAGCATCATGATATGTCGAAGCAACATCAATACGAAACACATCCATAATAAATATAAGCATCATGCACCATCTTTGTACTAATCTCCATGGCACCACTGTTTGGTCAATTTAGTGTGTCCTAAATTGCTGCATTTAATTGTCAATCCGGGAATCGTAAGCTGATGAAGTGCGGCGCACTATATGTGCAAGATAACCTCTTTCTTAACTTTTTGTCGTTTATGGTCTTTCTAAGGTGAAATGGAAATTCTAAAGTGAAAAACAAGTTTGGTTATAATTGTTCAAGGAAGTGATATCCCCTATAATGATTTACCAATCTCGAAACTTTAAAAGCAAATTGAAATTACAAATGACAAAGGAAAGTAAACTGCTGAAATGGAAAGTGCTGTTAATCTAATGAATCAAAACAAGAAACTAGTGAATATGAAAACTAAACTATTCTTGCTGCCAACTGAACAAAAAAGAAACTACGCTTATGGAAATTCAAAATTGAAATGAAAGAAATCTAAATCAGATTACATCAATTCATTTTCTGACCCTTCATCATTAGACCAGCTATGACTTGCGGAAGTAATCATAAACAACTTGTGTAACTGATATTTAATTTGCAGAAAGTAAACTAATACTAAGCCATACACACATGATTCAATCCCTCGCCATCAATCCAGCTGTGGCTTTCGGAGGCAATTGAAGATGTCATACATGATTCAATATATCTAAGTTTGCGGAAAAGAAACTAATACTAAACTACACACTTCATCATGCAGCCCCTCACCATCAGTCCAGCTGTGGCTTTCGGAGGAAACTGAAGACGCTATGAGCAGCTTAATATATCTAATTTTGCAGAAAGGAAACCAATACTAAACTACACATTTCATCATGCAGCCCCTCACCATCAGTCCAGCTGTGGCTTTCGGAGGTAGCGAAGACAACATGAAATCAACAATATGTCTAATTTTAACCTCTTTGAATCAGATAAACAAGCGAAGTGCACAAGACAAAGCGAAGTTAAACAAAGAAAATTTGTGAAAGAAAACTAGCAGCAGAATAATATCAGTTTCATATCATTAGCAAAAATACTATGAAAATGCCCCGGGCTGTCTACCTAAAACCTGCACAAGAAAACTGATCAGTGATTTAACAATCATAAAAACATAAAGACAGGAATGCAATGGAAATTACAGAAATGTATGAACAGAAATAAAACAACTATGAAATATGAACATGTAATGAGTTATGATACAATGACTGCTTAAAGAAATGAAATGAAAAATATATACATTAATACACAGAACCTCAGCTGAGCAGGGGCCCTCTACGCAGCTCTGGTATGATCTTCAAACACGAATTAAGTTATGAAACAGAGTTTTTCACATTAAAAAGAAAGTCATTACAGGTTGGTGGTATTACGGCTCAAGGCAGCGTAATCACCACATAACAGAGTACGCACATCAACTTAACAACTAACAACTATCAACTCACATTCACTAACTCTACGTGCGTATGCAAACGCTCTTTATAAAGCAATAAAATGTAACTGTCTTCTGAAGTTTATGATAGCAGCCAGCACGTAGACCACTAAGGCCACGGATTTAGGAGTATGGCCATGTTGGGAAACGGATCTATGGAAGGTGGGCGCTTAAATTCAACTCCAGAACTTTGCACAGATGTCAATTAACTTCCACAAGCTTGGGAAACGGACGTATGGATGTTTCTATGCCACGAAACAGAGTCCAGCCGACATAGAACTCCACAGTTGACTTCCACGTGGATGGCTTTGACCGCGGCTTTCCTTGACGAATTTACTTGAACCAATAGGACACGAACCATGTCCTTGTCATTCCTAGCATGCCCATGTGGCTCGTTTCCTTCGTTGACACCTGTAACATTGATTTCCACAAAATAGCTGCGGAAAGTTGCAGCGGCTGCGGAAAGTGACAAGTTTCCGCAGCTGTATGAACAAAATATAAATCAAATAGAAAACACACAAACATAATTAAAAACCATGTTAGATACCCTTTTTCACATGATATTTGACAATTTTGGAGGTTTAGGTGAGTGAAAGAGATATGGAAAAGTGTATGGAAGAGAGACAAATTCGGGACTCAACATACCCCCACTGTGAAGGTGTTGCATGTCCTCATGCAACCAAAATTTTGACACTCTTTATTCAATTCATGTGCCTTGATACTTCAGCCAACACATCTAACCCCCTTCTCTTCTTCTTTAGTACTGCCATCATTCTGGGTTTCTTCATGAGGCACCTGAATTTGATATTCACAAGTGCTCTGCTCAATTTTTGGCATTTCCTTTTTAGCTTCTTATTTTTCTTTGGCCAAATACCCAAATGTAACATAGTATTGTCATGGATAATCTTGTCCAGTTTGCCTTGCTCTTTGAGTGTTTCATTTTCATTTTTGATATGCCGATTCAAAAGCTTAAGCTCAAAAATCTCCTGTTTTAATGACTGAACCAAATTATCCTGCAATGTAGGAGGCTGAATAGAAGAGGTGCTTGGACCTGTGGCTGCCTTCTCCAGGGATTCTATATAGTCATAGACCTCCTGCTGTTTGGGGTCTACTTCCGGTGTCTTTTTCATTGGACTGTCCTCAAAATTCTGCAAGGGAGAATTATGTTCAAAATTTGGCTGAGGAGAACTTTCATCAATATTTTGCTGAGAATAAAATGGAGTACGCTCATTGTCTGATTGGGAGTGAAAGGAGTCAGGTTCACTAACTGACTGAAATGGACTATGGTCAGTTGGAGACTATTCAGATGTCTCTTCACCCAAATCAATGAAATGAGGACCTTTAATTTGTGTTTTTCTCAGTTTTCCCTTAAGCCTGCTGCTTCTCCTCACTTGTTGTGGTACATTACCCTTTTGTTCTTGTTTTCCTGTTTTTGCCTTTTTAGATAGAGATGACTGTTTTTGAAGAAAAATTAATCTCTCAGATAGAATTTGGTGATCTTCTTCTTCAGAAGAAGAAGTTTTATGGACAACCTCAACAATTTCTTTCCCTTTTGATATTTTTGGCTTCTTAATTTTGATTTCCTTCTTCTTCCTTTTTACCAATCTCTCTTCCCTATCATTTTTCTTCATAGTAATAGTAGAAGTATCTTGGATTTCATCTACTGTTCTTTTCCTTCTACTTCTTTTTGCTGTGCTAGCTGTGGGAACTTCCTGTGTAGGAGCAACTTGGGTTTCAACATCCATTTTCTTTCTTCTACTCCTTCTAATTGGATTACCTTCAGGAATTTCCTGAGGTTCTTCAAAGAAGTTTCTTACTAAGAATTGTTCCCATGTATCTTTTCTTTCTTTTAGCTCCTTTTCAATCAAAATTTTTATAAGCCCATGATGATATAAATGAGGCTCTACATCTCTTAGGTGTTTTTGCACAGTCACAGCCATTTTCTTCAAGCTATTGAATAGGAAATAAGGAAGATTGAGAGTTTGGTTTTCAAGGAAATTCATCAATATCCTAATATGATACATGTACATAGAGCCAAAGCGGCCTTCACATGTGATAAATTTCTGAACAATGAGTAATAAAGTGGCCCATTCATCTTTTATTGCATGCACAGGGATTCCTCTTTTGAAAACAGTGATATCCATACCTTGATTCCGGAGGATTGTTCTCCATGCCTCATCACTGATACTTTTGTTTTTGAACCAACGTTCTCCTTCCTGAAGAAGCTCTGTGGCTGCTGCTATTGATGCTTCATTAACCAAAAACTTGAGGTCTCCCACTTCTGCTTCCGAGCCATCAAATGATCTTGCAAACGCTTTGGTAACTTCTCTGTGGTAACCTCGGAATTTCTGAATAAAACGCAGCCATTTAACTTTTCTCAACATCTCTTTTGCTTGTGGAAATCCCTCTATGAACTTCGGTCCTTCCGGCTCTGCCCTTAATAATTTTCCCATTTTACTTCTCTGTGCTTCACGGCTTGCCTCTGTGAGGGTTTTAAGCGGAAGTGGAACGATGGAATACACGGAGTCGAGCACAATGCTGTGGGGATGTTATCACAAAACGGAAATGAGCACCATACACAGAATGGAATAAGACTGTGGGTGAATATTCGAGAATGAGAGTGAGTAAAAGGAACGGAATGGAGTGAAACAGGGAATGAGAATGAGTAGAGTGAGGTTTTGTAACACGACAGAGAAACGACAAAGAGGTTAACAAAGCATAATGCATTCAGCCGCATTTTGAATTTTTGGTGGCTGTGTCATAAATATGAACACGTTTCAATCAATGATTATTGAGTTATGCGGCTTGTAAGAGTCCTTTGTCAACTCAAATACGTATCATTATCTTCGGTGGGCTATTTGAACATGAGTAAGAGTCGGAATTTCAATAATGAAGCCGTTTGTGAATAAATGCAAGAGGATAACATAGAGATCGTGGAAGGTTACGGACTGTCAATATAATCATTGCGCGTTATGGTAGAGCTCATAGTTTAGAATTACATAAAAATGTGTCTTTTATACTATTTGAAATAAACTTTATTCATACCTTTGGAATCCTTGCTTTTGCCCTTGGTCTTCAACTGATTGATCTTCATTAGTGTCTTGAATGTCCCATTGATCCTCTCCTGCATTTTATTTCATGATTTTATGAAAACAACAACTAGCTGTACATTCTTTTTGAAAACAGAGTAGTAGCAGCTGCGGAATCTGCTTATGGCTGCGGAAACTGGAGTCAGCTGCGGAAACAGCTGTCAGCTGCGGAAACTGACACAGCTATTACTTGGCTGAAATAGAAATGAACAAATGACAAATGACCAGATGTAAATGGTCATAAAAATATTTTTATTGATGGAATGGATGAGATGAAGTGGAATGAAGTGAAATGAAATGAAATGAAATGAAGTGAAGTGAAGTGAAATGGAGTGGGTGGTGAGATAAAATAAAAGACATAATTTTTTTTTTGGAAAATATAGAGTGTCAGGTGTCCCTGATTTTCACCCCATATTTTCTGTATAAGACTGCCAATCAATGATTGGTTTTCAGGCTTATACCATTTTTTTTTCTTTTTTTTTTCTTTTCTTTTTTTCTTTTCTTTTTTTTTTTAAACTTGAAAAACAAAAGCTAGCTTGGTAGAGAAGAAGGATTCTTCTGTACCAGCCTGATTGCAGAACTTTCTTGAAACAACTTGACAAAATCCTCTTTAGAAAGTGGCTTATGATAAACTTTCAATCTATGGCCATTCACTAAAAGAGGAGTTTGAAACTCATCAATGGTCTTGATTCTTACAGCTCCATTGTTAAAGACCTTGTCAATCTCATATGGCCCAAGCCAATGAGTCTGAAATTTTCCTTGAAAGTCTTTAAACTTGGAGTCAAATAACAATGCCCAATCTCCTTCTTGAAACTTCTTCTCTTTGATATATTTGTCATGCCACTTAGTTCTTTGATATTGAACTAGATCGGTTCTTAGAATTGCTTCTTGTCTGATCTCATCTAGCTCATTCAATTGCTCCATTCTATGCTTTTGAGCTTCTGATAAGTCCATTTCCAACTGAACTGCTATCTTGAAGGTCTTGACTTGGAACTCAATGGGGAACAAGACTTCTTTCCCATAAACAAGTTCATAGGGAGAATGTCCTGTTGTATTCCTCCATGTAGTTCTGTAGGCCCACAAGGCTTCTGGAAGCCTTTCTGCCCAATCTCTTCTATGTGGATGAACAGTTTTGGTGATGATACTTTCAAGAACTTTGTTTGTGGACTCCACTTGACCATTTGCTTGTGGATGGTAAGGAGTAGATTTTCTGTGCTTGATTTTGTATTCTTCCATCAACTACTCCACCAAATTTGATGTGAATTGGCTCCCCTGATCTGTTACAATTTCTCTTGGAACACCAAAGCGAGTAAAAATATCCTCATAAAGAAAATGAACAACTGAATTTTCAGTAGCAGATACTAATGGTTTAGCTTCTACCCATTTAGTAACATAATCGGTGCAAACCAATATATACTTCTTTTGCTTCGATGGTGGATTAATTGGTCCAATGAAATCTAAAGCCCATTTTTCAAAGGGTTCAATGAGTACCTGTGTTTGCAATGGCATTTCATTTGAAAGGGTAGGTTTCCCTACTCTTTGGCAGCTGTCACACCTTTTGACATGTTGTTTTGCATCTTTGAAGAGGGAAGGCCAATAATATCCTAAAGAGAGGATTTTATAGGCCGTCCTTTTGTCTGCAAAGTGTCCGCCGCATGGTTCATCATGACATGCCTTAAGAATATCAGACATTTCATCTTCCCTGACACATCTTCTGATCACAAGATCTGGCCCTGTTTTAAACAATTCGTTAGAAATCCATGAATATCTTGAACTCTCCTGAATAATTTTTCGTTTTCTCTTGGAAATAAATGTGAAGGTAGTTTCCCTGTAACCAAATAGTTAGCAATATCTGCATACCAAGGGGTCTTAATAGTTACTGCAAACAAATATTCATCAGGAAACTTATCTTCTACAGGAGAATCTTCTTTGGTATTTTGAATTCTAGACAAGAAATCAGCTACTGTATTCTGTTTTCCTGGTCTATCCAACACAGTAATATTGAATTCTTGCAAAAGTAAAAGCCATCTTGTCACTCTGCCATTAGTAACGGGTTTGTTCATTAAATATCTAATTGCAGAATGGTCAGTATGAATAAAAGTTTCATAGCCTGTTATGTAATGTCTAAACTTATTAATTGCATGAACAACAGCTAAAAACTCTTTTTCAGCCACAGTATAGTTCAACTCTGTGGGAGTCAAATTTTTACTGGTGTAATAAATGGCATAGGGAATTAAATCTTTTTGACCCAACACAGCTCCAAGAGCTGTATCTGAAGCATCTGTAGAAATATGGAAAGGAAGTTTCCAATTTGGTCCTCTCAAGATAGGTGCTTCAGATATTCTTGTTTTCAAAGTTTCAAAAGCGGATTGACAATCAGGATCTCATTTAAATTCACAGTCTTTTGTAAGCAACTTGAAGAGTGGAGATGCTATTTTAGTGAAGTTTTCTATAAATCTTCTATAGTAACTAGTAAATCCTAAAAAACTTCTAACATCTCTTTGACAATTTGGAATAGGCAACTTGGAGATGACTTCAACTTTTGATCTATCAACTTTAATTCCATCTCCTGAAATATGATGTCCTAAAACGATCCCTTCAGTAAACATCATAAAGCATTTTTCATGGCTTAATGAAAGGTTTGTTTCTTTACATCTTATGAGAACTTTTTCCAAATTTTCTAATGCCTCTTCAAATGAATTACCATAAACTGTAAAATCATCCATATAAACCTCTACACAATCAGGGATTAGATCAGAAAAAATTCCTAGTACTGCTCTTTGGAATGTTGCTGGTGCATTACATAACCCAAAAGGAAGCACTCGGTAGGCAAAAGTTCCCCATGGACAAGTAAATGTGGTCTTATCTTGATCTTCGGGTGCTACCTGAATTTGATTATAGCCACTAAAACCATCCAAAAATGAAAAGTACTTTTTACCTGCTAATGTGTCTAATACCTGATCGATAAAAGGCAAAGGAAAGTGATCCTTCAAATTTGCTTTGTTCAATTCCCTGTAATCAATGCATACCCTCCATTTACCATTCTTTTTGGGTACTATAACCAAAGGAGAAACCCATCGGCTATCTGAAATTGGATAAATGAAGTTTACATTGAGTAGTTTTTGGAGCTCTTCTTTCACTATCTCCCTAAGATTTGGATTCATCCTTCTTTGAGGTTGTCTAATTGGTCTATTGTTTTCCTCAATATAGATATGATGGATGCAAGTCTTAGGATCAATACCCTTCATGTCAGTATACTCCCATGCAAATGCAGTAGAATGTTTTTGCAAGATTCTGGTTAGTTCTTCTTGTTGTGACTTCTCCATATGTTTGTTGATATTTAATGTCTTTTCTGGAAAAATCTCAAAAACAGAATTACCAAATTCTTCCATAGAGTAAAGAGACATTTGTCTTGATGATAAATATTCTATGTCAGATTCCAACTGAAATTGTGTGGGGTCATATTCTGAAGTTACTTCAAAATTTTCTAATGTGTTCAGAATTTGACTATCCTCACTAATCTCAGAAATGGTAAAGACGGGTTGTATAGTGTTCTCATCATCGACCCATTCATTGTCTCCTATTTCTGTAATTGCTCTTGCGGGAGGATACAAATTGAATTTCTTTGTCGAATTACCATTAGAAATGTACATGTCTCCGGATCTACAACTAATAAAAGCATCAGCTGTGGCCAGCCAAGGTCTTCCTAAGATTATTGGATGTCCTCCTAGATTACTTTTGGGAGTCAAAATCATAAAGTCTACTGGATATTCCCAAGAATCTAAGGAGACTGAAATATCTTCTAATACACCATCTGGTTTAATAACCGATCGATCTGCAAGTTGCAATAAAGTAGGTGTAAAAGAAGGTTAGGAAGTTTTAACTGTTCCATAGTCTGTCTACTCATAATGTTGATAGCAGCCCCTAAGTCAATCAATGTGTTTGGAATTTCTATCCCATTTATATGTGTCTTGACAATTGGACTTTCAGGATCTACATACTTCTGCATGGCAATTTTTCCCATCATAATGTCTGCAATCTTTCCTACCAGGTGGATTCTTCTTGTGTCCTTTAGCTTTCTTCCTGGTCTTTTGAAACTCAACTCCTTTATGGTTTTTGCTAGAATAGGAATTTCTCGAATGGCTTGTAGCAATGGAATCTTGATACAAACATTCTTCAATTCATCTAGAAAGTCATAGCTAGGCAAAAAAATTTGTTTTTCCACCCCCTTATCAATTTGTAGTCTTTCCGGAAAAGGAGGTGTAGATGAAGATACAGGTTGCTCAACTATAGGAGTTGTGGATGCTAGCTTTTCTTTTTCTTTTTGAATTTTTGAATTTTGAAGAGATTCTTCCTCAGAACCCTTATTGACTTGAAGAGAGTCCTCCTCGGAGGTATCTTGCTCTTGAATGTCTATAGAAGGTTTTTCTAAAACTCTACCAGATCTGAGTTGTACATCGTTGAGAGGAACAATCATATAGGTAGGAAATTGTTGTCCTTCTACCATATAAGTAGTTTGGGGATTCTTATTGTTAGGATTTGGCAATGGCTGAGCTGGAAGTTGATTTGTCTTCTGTTGGTATGGGAGCATGAGTTGAGGATTTGTATTTTGTTGAGAAGGTTGATGTTGTGGAAATGGCAATGAAAGTTGTTGTGGATTTTGGCTTGGAAATTGTGGAGCTTGTTGGTTTTGAAAAGATGGAGGATATTGATAAAGTTGAGCAAATCTCCCATAAGGATTTTGCATTCCTTGTACCCATGGCTGATATGAGTTTTGATGTTGGGGCCAAGGTTGTTGCCAAGGAGTCCAATTTGGTGGGGTTTGAAGATTCATAGGGTTATTAAACCCTTGAGATTGTTGTCCCTGCCAAGGTCTCCTTGCGACAAAACAGAGAGACTCTATTGAATTTGGATCTTCTTGAAAAAAAGCTTTGAGTCCGGGGATTGAAGGACAATCCTTGATTTCATGATTTTCTGAGCAAATCATACATGTTTCTACAACTTTTGCATCCAAGGGACATTCCCTTAAAGCATGTTTTTTTCTACATTTCGGACAAAAGATGGCTAAAGCATCTGTTTCTGCTTTCTGCTTGTTTTGGATTTTAAGGGTGTCTAGTTGTTCACTAAGACCCCCTAAGATATCGGTTTTAAACTCATCAAGCATATTACCAATCTCTGCCCTACTTACTGATCCAGTTGCAGATTTGTTAGCCCTAATAAGAGAAGAATCCCTAGGCCCTTTTCCAGTTTTAGATCTTCCCCTTGAGAATTGGATACATAGTTATGTTATATCATGAAATGGGAGTTGAGAAATGTCTCCTTTACCCATCATGTTTAAAATGTCTATCCATTCATCTCTAATGGCTTTTAATAGGAGGGATTTCAAGGTTTCATTATCTAAGTTGCTCATCTTTGCTCTTTTCAAGTTGTATTGAAATCTTTCAATTAGGTCTTCCAAATTTTCATCTTCTTTTTGCATCATTTTGAATACCTCATCCTTATGATTGGTGGGCATACAATAGTCCAAGTATCTATCCAAAAATGTTTGTTTCATATCATTCCAAGTCCTGATAGATTGAGTGGCTAATCCCATGAACCATTTCAAAGCGGATCCCTTCAATGTTGAAGGAAACAGTTTGAGTTTTTGAGAATCTTCCATATAGTCATAAGTTCGGCACACTACTTCAAACTCAAATAGAAATGTTTCAGGATCTTCACTTCGTAATCCATAAAAGTTAGGGAGAACAGATGGTGAAATATTTTTCATTGTTGCATGAGTTTCCTCATCAACTATAGGGAATCCAAGAAAATTGTCCCTATTTCTACCGTTATTTCCTTCACCATTGTTATCTTCATTATCTCCTCCTCCTCTACCTCCACCTCTATTTATTGCTTCCTCTGCCATGATAGTTTCTTTAGAGTCCTTATAGTCCTCTAGTTCTTCTATCAAGGAAGGATGAGAGAAAGTTTCTTTGTTTTCTAAGTAGGCTTTAGTAAGTGGTGTAGGAGAATCCTCTAATTCAGCTGTTCTTTGGCTTCCAAAAATCTTAAGGCTAGGGGTAGATGATGGTGAATCTGGTCTATGCCTTGAAGAAGATGGAGTTGTGAAAATCGAACTCTTGGCTTTAGCTATAAACCTTCCCCTAGAATCTCTTGCTCTATGCATGTCATTTTTATATATTTTTTTAATAAAAGTTGGGCTAATAATTCTCTTTCTGATCTTCCAGATCACACTAGGTGCAAGAAGAGAGCATACTTAAGAAATTACTAAACCAATAACTCTCTTTTCTGATCCTCCAGATCACACTAGGTGCAAGAGGAGAGCATACTTCAAGAAGTTATCAAGTTTTCCCTTCTTTTTATGATTTTATGTGTTTTTTTTTAAGAAATTGGCTACCTAGTTACACTTCCCCGGCAACGGCGCCAAAATGTTTGGTCAATTTAGTGTGTCCTAAATTGCTGCATTTAATTGTCAATCCGGGAATCGTAAGGTGATGAAGTGCGGCGCACTATATGTGCAAGATAACCTCTTTCTTATCTTTTTGTCGTTTATGGTCTTTCTAAGGTGAAATGGAAATTCTAAAGTGAGAAACAAGCTTGGTTATAATTGTTCAAGGAAGTGATATCCCCTATAATGATTTACCAATCTCGAAAATTCAAAAGCAAATTGAAATTACAATGACAAAAGAAAGTAAACTGCTGAAATGGAAAGTGCTGTTAATCTAATGAATCAAAACAAGAAACTAGTGAATATGAAAACTAAACTATTCTTGCTGCCAACTGAACACAAAAGAAGCTACGCTTATGGAAATTCAAAATTGCAATGAAAGAAATCTAAATCAGATTACATCAATTCATTTTCTGACCCTTCATCATTAGACCAGCTATGACTTGCGGAAGTAATCATAAACAACTTGTGTAACTGATATTTAATTTTGCAGAAAGTAAACTAATATTAAACCATACACACATGATTCAATCCCTCGCCATCAGTCCAGCTGTGGCTTTCGGAGGCAATTGAAGATGTCATACATGATTCAATATATCTAAGTTTGCGAAAAAGAAACTAATACTAAACTACACACTTCATCATGCAGCCCCTCACCATCAGTCCAGCTGTGGCTTTCGGAGGAAACTGAAGACGCTATGAGCAGCTTAATATATCTAATTTTGCAGAAAGGAAAATAATACTAAACTACACATCTCATCATGCAGCCCCTCACCATCAGTCCAGCTGTGGCTTTCGGAGGTAGCTGAAGACACTATGAGTAGCTTAATATGTCTAATTTTAACTACTGAATCAGATAAACAAAACTGAAGTGCACAAGACAAAACTGAAGTTAAACAAAGAGTGTGAAAGAAAACTAGCAGCGGAATAATATCAGTTTCATATCATTAGCAAAAATACTATGAAAATGCCCCGGGCTGTCTACCTAAAACCTGCACAAGAAAACTGATCAGTGATTTAACAATCATAAAAACATAAAAGACAGGAATGCAATGGAAATTACAGAAATGTATGAACATAAATAAAACAACTATGAAATATGAACATGTAATGAGTTATGATACAATGACTGCTTAAGGAAATGAAATGAAAAATATATACATTAATACACAGAACCTCGGCTGAGCAGGGGCCCTCTACGCAGCTCTGGTATGATCTTCAAACACGAATTAAGTTATGAAACAGAGTTTTTCACATTAAAAAGAAAGTCATTACAGGCTGGTGGTATTACGGCTCAAGGCAACGTAATCACCACATAACAGAGTACGCACATCAACTTAACAGATATATCAACTAACAACTATCAACTCACATTCACTAACTCTACGTGCGTATGCAAACGCTCTTTATAAAGCAATAAAATGTGACTGTCTCCTGAAGTTTATGATAGCAGCCAGCACGTAGACCACTAAGGCCACGGATTTAGGAGTGTGGCCATGTTGGAAAACGGATCTATGGAAGGTGGGCGCTTAAATTCAACTCCCGAACTTTGCACAGATGTCAATTAACCTCCGTAAGCTTGGAAACGGCCGTATGGATGTTTCTATGCCACGAAACAGAGTCCAGCCGACATAGAACTCCACAGTTGACTTCCACGTGGATGGATTTGACCGCGGCTTTCCTTGATGAATTTACTTGAACCAATAGGACACGAACCATGTCCTTGTCATTCCTAGCCTGCCCATGTGGCTCGTTTCCTTCGTTGACACCTGTAACATTGATTTCCACAAAATAGCTGCGGAAAGTTGCAGCGGCTGCGGAAAGTGACAAGTTTACGCAGCTGTATGAACAAAATCTAAATCAAATAGAAAACACACAAACATAATTAAAAACCATGTTAGATACCCTTTTGCACATGATATTTGACAATTTTGGAGGTTTAGGTGAGTGAAAGAGATATGGAAAAGTGTATGGAAGAGAGACAAATTCGGGACTCAACAACCACCAAATGCATAAAATATTCAAAGCAAGATGCATCATACATGCCAACTGCATGTAAAACCATATAGAAAACATATATAATCAAACCATAAAAATCTGCAACGGATGAGCACATAGCCTGAGATGCATAGTCAACTCCAATGAGCCATAATGCCATCGAAATATTGGAAGCATATAAATTGTAATATTCCAAAATTAGCATGCAGCTACTTGGAATATTAATTTTTGCTTTTAACACCTAGGAGATAAATAAATGGGTAAGGAAGCCCATACATTTCTAAAATAAGAATAAAATCCCTCATGATGTGAAAAGGGATCATAATAATAGCTAGATTTTGCACCCTCATGTGTGAATAGGGGTAGATACATGTGGATAAGGTTAAGTTTGACCAAGTCAACAACACTGGAATGAATGGTGGAGATCATATAATAAGAAATTACAACGATAGTGGGAGGAAGATTCCTTGGTGGAGGAAACCCTAATGAGTGGGACCCAAGATGAGAAGGCTTCCACTTGTTAATAAGGAGGGCAAGGCAGCCATAGCAGGAGATGTTATTGATTATTGAATTTGTGGTCTGCATGACTATTGTGCATTCTTCAAATGTTTAGTTGAGATTGTTGTGCTGCTTAGCACAAGGCATTCTTGTTTAGGAATTCCTTCTCCTTTCTAGAGAGGCCTCTTGAGGGACCTTGTACTTCATTTCTCCACATCCAGGCTTGAGGCCAAGCTACCTCCTTTAGCGACATCACAGTTTCTATTTAGAGTTGGGTTGTGTTGCAGGGTGTTGCAGTGGAGGGATGATAACACCACTTTCAGAGCTTGTTTTTAAGAGGAGGAAGCATTATTCCCTTTGGGAGATCAGGGAGGAATAATTTGGAGCCAATTTCACATCTTGGCACTTGGCCAACATATTTCCCATCACCTACAATGCAGTCCCTCTCTTTGACTACATTATTTCAGTGAGGATTTGCAGTGAGGGGTTGGTGTGTTTCATTGGAGGGTGAGATCTTCAGTGATTGGATCAGCCATTCACCTGAAGGATCCATTGGATGAGATTTATTCATTACATGTATTATCTATAGCGATATTCATCTAGTTCTTGAGTTACAACTGCTACTCATCCCTAGGGCTGCACTCTGGCATTTTTGTACTTTTGCATATTTAAGGGAATCCTTTCCGGATTGTCTTGAAAGTGTGTTTGAGAGTTTAGATCTTTACTCCCAACATTGTAAGAGCCATATATTGGAAAATTTGTGTATTGAAACTTTCCAGTAGCATTTAGACTTAATAAAACTACACTGTCATAGCCTTGGGCATTATTTGTGTAGCAATGTTCTTCATATGTCATGTACATGTTTCCTTGTGGCTTGTGTTGCCTAACTTGAGTGATTATTTCCTCAATATCTTGTATAAATTTGCTGCTATGACATTAATATGATGGATATATGTTATTCTCACATTTTATGAGTTGATTTATCACTGCTATTTCCATTATTGTGTTCATGTATTGCTGCATCCCCCTTTTGGGATATTACAGTGGTATCAAAGCATAATATTGGCTCAACTTGTGGATCTCAACCATTATACTATTAGAAGAATAAGAATACAAAGAGGAAGATAAAAATTATGGATAGAATTATTTTAATCTCATCTCTTTTTAGATCTAGAAAGGACCTCAACAAGGAGGTCAAGAAAAGAAGTGGAGAAAGAAGTAGTGGGACTATACCCTTTCCTTTTGAAAAAGGAGACAAATTGCAGAAAGATGGAGGACACTTAGATCACAAGATTCTAAGTGAATACCTTGTTGAGTACAAATCTCAAACTAGAGCCTTCAAGGAGACTCTAGTGTTCCCACAATTCATTTAGCTGGAGGAATAAAGGAGACCTTGTAGCAAAGGGAGAATCAAGGGAAATAGGTTCCTATTGTCTACTTTTGATGGGTCATATACAACAAGGGCTTGGGCAAGGAAACTAGATGCATTATTCCTACTACATGTAGTGGTAGAAAGAGAGGCTGTAGAGATTGCAGCACTGCACCTTGAAGGTGAAGCACACATTTGGTGGTTCAGCCATTTGAGTCATGCAAAGGTGACTACTTTGGCATAATTTACTCAAAGGTTGATTAAAAAATTTGGCAAGGAGAAATCAGAGGAGGAGGAGCCCTCACCACCATTGGAGGAAGCTTGTAACAACACTGATACAACTATGGAGGAGAAACCAACAACACCAACAGTTGGAGGAACCATCACATTTGAGGAAGGAACTCTTGCAACCATACAAGATGTTCCCAAGTTTCACCAAGGTATGCCTAAGTTTCCATTTCCTATTGTTTCAACAAATCTCATGGAGGGTTGTATACCATTGCATACTGCTAATTTGGAACAACAGAATTGCATTGTGCTGTGCAACCTTTAATTGTTCAAGGAAGGGATGAACCATCATCCTAATGTGCCATTGATGAGCTGCACACAACACTTGAGGTTGGGGTGTGGAATTTTGAAGGATAGGATGAAATTTTTCCTAAAAAATCCTATGCAGAACTCTATGTTCATCCTTGAGTTAGAGCATGAGGCAACAACCACATCATTGAAGAGACTAGCAGCACCGTCATTAAGTAGTAGTGAGGAGGTTTTGCCTCTAGCATACTTGGATTCCTTTGGTTCAATGGGGTCATTGGTGTGGGATCATCTTTAGGAGATCTCCAAGGAGTTGCATTTCAACATCCCATGAAATGCAAGAGGAGAAATCTGATTCGGGAGGATGGTAGTCTTCATTGGAAGAGTACCAAGGTAGAGCATGATGGGAGGCACCCATATTTGGATGAATGGGTGTGGAAGGTGAGAAAGAGGCTGGAAAGCTACTTGCAAATCTATGACACTGGGAAACATGAGGCTTGGTTGCATTGGCTACTCTTGAAGGAGTTTGGCCATCATGTGACATATCCTCTTTCAAAGGGTATGTGGGTGTAGGAGATTTGGAAGGGAACTTGCATCATATGGCAGCAAGGAGTATGGATGCATTGTGTTGATATGCCATTCTTAATATCAATCATTATGTTTTCACCACATGATTTGTATGATGGATGTGTGAGGAGGCAACAAGAACTATTGTTTCTTTGGTTGCTCTCGGGAGAGCATGTGTAGATTTTCTCCCATAATTTGCATGATGTTGCAAGAGTAGGTGAAATCACTATCATGGTGCAAAGGGCTACTCCTTAGCCTTGGATGATCAGGAGGTACTTCCACTTTGGAAGGAATTTCCTATATATAGAAGGATTGTGGGAGATGACTTTGACAATGAACATGCCAAAGAATGGAGCTATAAGTTGGTAGGAGCCTATTTAAAAAGGCCAAAAATGCTATCACTTGGGAGCTTGGGTGTATTGATGGAGTGTCCCCAGGATCACTTCACATATGATGCACTTGGTGGACAAGGAGGAGGTGAGAGTGATGGAGTAGTGGATGGAGACATCTATCACAGAGATATGATATTCTTAACTTGGATTTCCAAGCATAAGAAGGAAGATCTTCATGCAACATATGGTTCATTCCTCTTCATGGGAGTATGTCATAACACTATGGAGGACTCATTCATGGATCTATGTATCATCTTACTTCAAATACATGGTAAGAATTTTTTTTTTTTCATTTATTGATTATCTAACACATTATTTGCATACTCTTACCATTTCTATACAGTGCATTGCTCCACAAGAGGGAAAGCTTCTCATTGGGCTCCATGGTCAATTTTGAGCCAAATTTTATGATGGAGACAACCATATTTTGTGTGACCTTGGGCAAGTGTTTTATTATTTCATGTATGCTCAATTTATGTACCAAGCCATTTACTATTCACTAGTAGATGTGATGACATACATAACTAGCAATTTGTCAAGAAACAACTTGTCATATTATTTTCTGAAACAACAATTAGGAAAAATGCGTTGTGACCAATTGGGAGACTGTTGGTACCTTTCAGCACTATATGAAACCCTCATTATTTTTCTCATTTGGATTCCATATGGTGATCATTTCCTATTCATCATATATGGGATGGTTTGGGCTAGCTTGATTTATGACATTGGAGAGAGGATATTTAGAGATCCAATCGTCTTCTTGCCACTTGAGGGAAACATTATTGCAGCCCAAGATCAGAAACTACTCTACACTTATCATAAGTGGAGAGAGGGAAAGTGTGGGGTAGGCTATTTTGTCTACCATATTAATTTATTTAGCCCACCTACATCGCAGGAGCCAAAGGTGGAGGAGGATTTGCATGAGTTACCATTTTGGAGGGTGGCTCATTTTGTATGGATGATAGCTTGGGGATGGAGTATCTACATGGGAATGATGGTTCCAAATGCATTTCATATCCCATGCCTCAAAGGGACCTCTAGACAACACATTATTGCCTCCTTGAGAACTTTACTTCTTCATGATGATAGCTATTTAGCTAGCTTACATTCTTGGGAGGGGAAATATGGAAGTTTATTGATGAGAAAACATATTATTCCTTGGAGGTGTTGATGCTACAGGAGGAGGAGGGGAGAATTATCAGTTATATCCTTGCAGTTTCTTGAGGAAAAGCAACATTTGGGAGGGGAGGACTGTAATATTCCAAAATTAGCATGCAGCTAATTGGAATATTGATTTTTGTTTTTAACAACTAGGAGATAAATAAATGGGTATGGAGGCCCATACATTTCTAAAATAAGGATAAAATCCCTCATGATATGAAAAGGGATCATAATAATAGCTGGATTTTTCACCCTCATGTGTGAACAGGGGCAAATACATGTGGGTAAGGTCAAGTTTGACCAAGTCAACAACGCTGGAATGAATGGTGGAGATCATCTAATGAGACATCGCAGTGATAGTGGGAGGAATATTCATTGGTGGAGGAAACCATAATGAGTGGGACCCAAGATGAGAAGGCTTCCACTTTTTTATAAGGAGGGAAAGGTATTCATAGCAAGAGATGTTATTGATTATTGAATTTGTGGTCTGCATGACTATTGTGCATTCTTCAACTGTTTAGTTGAGATTGCTGTGCTGCTTAGCACAAGGCATTCCTATTTAGGAATTCCTTCTCCTTTATAGAGAGGCCTCTTGAGGGAGCTTGTACTTCATTTCTCCACATCAAGGCTTGAGGCCAAGCTACCTCCTTCAGCTACAACACAGTTTCTGTTTAGAGCTGGGTTGTGTTGCAGGGTGTTGCAGTGGAGGGTTGATAACACCACTTCCGGAGCTTGTTTTTCAGAGGAGGAAGCATTCTACCCTTTGGGAGATCATGTAGGAATAATTTGGAGCTGATTTCACATCTTGGCACTTGGCCAAAATATTTCCCATCACCTACAACACATTTCCTCTCTTTGACTTCGTTATTTCAGTGAGGATTTGTAGTGAGGGGTTGTAGTGTTTCATCGAAGGGTGAGATCTTTAGTGATTGGATCAGCCTTTCACCTGAAGGATCCATTGGATGAGATTTATTCATTACATGTATTATCTACAGCCTTATTCATCCAGTTCTTGAGTTGTAGCTGCTACTCAGCCCTAGGGCTGCACTCCGCCATTTTTTCACTTTTGCATATTTCTGGGAATCCTTTCCGAATTGTATTGAAATTATGTTTGGGGTTTTATATATTTACTCCCAACATTTTATGAGCAATGTATTGGAAAATTTTTGTATTGAAACTTTCCAGCAGTAGTTAGACTTAATAAAACTGCGCTGTCATAGCCTTGGGCATTATTTGTGTAGCAGTGTTCTTCATATTTCATGTACATGTTTCCTTGAGGCTTGTGTTGCCTAACTTGAGTGATTATTTCCTCAAGATCTTGTATACATTTGCTGCTATGAAATTAGTATGATGGCTATATGTTCTTCTCACATTTTATGAGTTGATTTATTAGTGCTATTTCCATTATTGTGTTCATGTATTGCTGCATCCCCATTTTGGGATATTACATAAAGTGCTCCCCCTCAACATATGCTGCCTCTCCTCCTAATCACACCTTAGCAAAGACAACACTACTAGAAAAAATACATCATCAAGAAATCATAATCAAAGAGATAAGCATTAATAACATCACAAACTAATTGTACGTAAAAACAAGATATGCCATATACTCCCCCCGAGCCCATGAAGACTTCACATCCATTTTGTAGTCTAAAATATCTATCATGTAAGGGAGGACTGCAATATGTGATGAATGATTATAATCTAAATCTGAAGATGAATATTACTTCTTTGATCTCCTTTATTTGATTACGCTTCCTTTCAACACATAAACATTATACGGTGTCTTAACTAATTTAGCAATTACCCTCTTTGAACTTTCTTTCCTAATGGAGCAACTTTTGGAATTGAAGACCACTTCCTTTCCTCTATTAACCATTTGTATGAAACTTAGAATATTGTGCTTACGACCCTCAATGAGCCATACATCTTCAACATTGGTCCTATTTTCACCAAGGTTGGCCTTGCCACTTCCTAATACTCTTGTTGTGTCACTTCCTTCAAAAGCAACATGAACACTTTTGACTTTCTTCAAGAAGTGAAATTTGATCTTAACATATGATGTGAACATACACTATCAATATACCATTTATCATCCTGATCACATGAAAAAAGAGCAATACCACACTTTCCTAACTATTCCTCCTTCTTCCACATATATGCTGGTGGGTTCCTTTGTTGTGCATGTTTCTTTGGTTGTTGCTTTCGAACTAAGGGTCTCATGGATTTAGGAATCTAGAAATCTTTGGCCATGTGTCCAAAGTTGTGACACATAAAACATTCTGCATGACCAAGATAAGAAGACAAAGGATTTGATATTTTGTTTCTTATGCTAGATCTGCATCTTCTTGTACTAGTCCTTCAATCAATGGCCTTATGGACAAAAAGGTTACATGCATAACTTAAATCATTAACAAAAATTGTATACCTAAAAGAAGATCTCATTGTTTTTTGTCCAAACTGCTACATACATGTGTCCAATTTTCTCCTACAAAAAACTGCCACATGTTCAAGCCGGAAACAATTGAAACACTTAATCTCGTTCATCAACGGAGTAAATGAATTCTGATTTCTCCTTTGAATTCTCGTACTATAAAGTCTAGGAGTGAATGATTTTCATCACATAGAAACTCTCAAATCTCTTATTTTCTGCTGATGAATTTGTTGCTTCTTTTCTCCAACATTGTCATGGATGCTCACAAATTTCATTGTAGGATTCTTTGAATCTATTATGTTAATATTTCCTACATTCAAATTTGCATCTCCTCTTTGAAGATTAGAGCTGGAATTTTTCACTGCAATGTTGCTCTTAATTTTAGTCAAGCTGCTGGTCCTTTTCTTCAATTTTCTTTCTCAAAATTTCTACTAGATTTTTGAATGCTTCTACATAATATTTCTTTTCATTTTTCTTGCTGCACATCACTTCTTGATTTATTTTTGAATCTGGCAGCTGGGTTCTCAAGGCAGTGAGATCCTCCTTTAGATTTTTCTACTCCTCATCACAATTCAACAACAATTTCTTATGATATCTTAATGAAACTATTAGTTTATCTACTTGAGAAACTAATTCTTTGATCAAAACCATTGCTGATTCATATTCGTCCTTAATGAAATCAATATCCTTCTCATCATCACTAACAAACTCAATCGAACAATCTAAATTATAATTAAAAAATTCTTTCAATATATTAACTCGAGTCACAATTGTTTTGGTCGAGATTTCAGAATTTGCAACTTATTTTGCGTTGGATTTATTTTCTTCCTTATTTAAATTCTTTTCCTTTTGAGATATCCTCTTCTTGCTTCTGGCCATGATCCACGATATAATCTCCAAGAAGTCAAGCTTCACTGAAGAGCACCGACTCTGATACCAATTGTTGGAAATAATGATCACTACTGGGGGGGGGTGAATTAGTAGTGATGTACTTTATATCAATTTTTAATAATTTAAACTTTTACAAAAATCCCAATTATCCATGCACATTTACAACATTAGCTCATAAAAACATGTAAGAAACAAGAAACTCAGATCATAACAACCATGAGAAATAACCATGAGAAACAAAATCATGCACACATAAGGACACATGTATTTTGGTGGAAACAATTTCGAGAGAAAACTGCCCTACTACTGTTGCACTGCTCAATTCTATTATTAATATGATGAACAAATTGTACATATATTATATTACACCCATAAGTCGAAATAATTGGCCTTCATTACAATATGCTGACATCTATTAGTTTGGAAATTTGCTTCTGTCATGGATCTATGGAAATCTATCCACTAGAAACTCCCACAACCAATGATCCTTTCCCAACTACCATTGGACTGTCCAACTCCCATTGGATGGATAAAACTCTTCCTACTACTGAATCCTCCAAATCACTGTATATTACGAAGCCTCCATGCCTTCACTTCCTCCATCCGAACCACATTTCATATATTTTCAAATTGGGTTCTCAATTCTCTCAACATGAGCAACCAAAAAACTCCATCATTCTGCACACAAAATCTAAATCAAAAATTTTTCCCAGAGAGGGAAATTTTCTTCTCTTCTACTCATAACAAAACACTACACTCAAACACACCACAAGCTGCCAATTCTTCTCCACTTTGTAACACATAAAATCTAAATTTTTCACACACACTCTCTGCAATACAATGTATCTTTAGAAAATTCTACTTACTCAGAATGCCCCCATAATAGCATACTCTCACACTCTCACAACAACCAACCAAATAGACTCAAAGATTTCTTCTATTTATCATTTTTATATGTTGAGTCACTTAGTAAATTATACAGGTTATGAACCACTCAAAAATCATTTTCACACGCTTCAGATTTGATTGAGATAGTCTTCTTGACCAAATAAACCACTAACTCCACTATCCCTTTGATATCTTCAACCTTGATCAACTTCTAGAGGCCCCACGAACTTTTCCGACCATATGCTGAAAATTTACGATCAATAACATTGCCATAACAAAAAAATTAGCTTAGAAATGCAAGGAATGTAGATAAATTCTCATGAAAAACCTCGATAATTTCCACAACACAGGATCCATGCGACAAAAACTCCTCAGTTTCTCCCATAGGATTTCCTTCCAGCAATTGGAGCTTTTTAGCCGCCCCCATGACTCAACATCCATGCGATTGGGGTGGAGGATGAAGGAAAGAATATTTCATTAGCTTAGAAATTTTTGCACCTTATTCCATAGTCTGAAAGCCTCTATGGGACCTCTGAAAGTCATTGGCACCTCTGTAACACTTCACCAAATCACTACCACATCAATTTCATCATCATCAGTCAAACTAGTTTGACTTGAGTGCCATCCAACAACCATACTATCACCTGGGACATCAAACTTCTCCAGAAACACACTACCAACAATATGTAGCTCCAAAACATGTTAGAAATCCTCCAACACCTATACAACCATCTCAAGCATCCACTAACACATGAAAATCCTCTTGAAACCCAAAGTATAACATCATCAACATGAGAGACCTAACTAGAACATGGAGACCTAGTCACAAGTCTCCTCAAATCCAACTCTTGTAGAAACCATAAATACCTATATGTGGCAACATGATCAAGAGGATCATCACATATCCAAGCTAGTAAAATCTAGTAGACATGATAAGGA
This sequence comes from Pinus albicaulis, assembly GCA_034641835.2. Lineage (NCBI taxonomy): Eukaryota > Viridiplantae > Streptophyta > Pinopsida > Pinales > Pinaceae > Pinus > Pinus albicaulis. The sequence goes on along the minus strand of CM076578.1, from coordinate 1,510,942,239 downwards.
CCATCTACACCTTAACCATTTGCAACCAAACATACACATGCATAACCAACTCACCTGCAACCCAAGAAATGAGATTGACATCAATGCAAACCAACAACACATATGCAACAATTAAACACACATAAATCCCAACACTTATCTTAAGAATATGATGAGGACTCTTGTTTTGTAAATAGACTGCTGTGTTTCATGCTTTAGCCCACAAGTGCAGTGGTAGGCCTTGGTCATGTAACATCGCTCTTACTACTCCCACAATATTCCTGTTCTTCCTCCCGGCCACCCCATTATGGTGTGGGTTGTGGGGTGTTGTAAAATATCATAGAATGCCTTCCTTTGCACTTAAATTTTCAAACTCATTCAACACGTACTCACCTCGCTATTTCTCTTGAGAGCCTTCACTTTATTTCCAATTTCTTTCTCAACAAGTGATTTAAATTCAACAAACTTGGAGAATGTCTGGGCTTTCTTCTACATGAAGAATATCCAACACTTTAATGAGAAATCATATACAAATATAACATAATACCTATGCTTGGTAGTGGAGGCTATCAAGAAAGGTCCACAGACATCAGAGTGGATCCTTTCAAGGAATGCATGCGCCTTGTTGCTCTGATCATTGAAGGTGGATTTTGTGTACTTCCCCAAGGTACACCCTTTTCATGTATCCTGCCATTGTAGTGCTCTTTAGGGAGGCCAGTGGTGATTTGCTGCATGATCTTCAAGGATCCATGATGCAAATGACCAAGTATTCTATGCCATAATTCACCGACATCTAGGCTCTGCACCTTCTCTACCTTTGTGCACAAAGCAACACAATATTCCACATCCAGATTGTAGAGGTTCTTCACTCAAACCCCAATATTCTTCACTTGTCCCATGGTGATGTGCATTAGGAACACCTTTTCTTTACTGAATATCACATCATAGCCACAATATTCTAACATCACAACAAAAATAATATTATTCATTAGAGCCAGTATAAAAATCACATCCTTGAGCCTGAGAGGGGAGCCCGAATCCCTATGAAAGGTGAATGTGTCGATCAAAGTCACGCATTACCTTCCATAATCTCCCATCTCGATGTGCATCTGGAGATATTTCTCCTCCAAGTCACTGAAACATTCTTTGTTCCCCATCATGTGGAATGAGGCACCGCTGTCTAGGTACCACACACTTCCTATCAATGTGCTTGCCATGAATGCAATGAGGGTGAAGTCAAGCTTGAATTGTGAAGCCAAATCTTCCCTTTTTGCTCCTCCTATAGTCTTCTTTCTTTCCTTCTTATGCGAACACTTCATGGCATAGTTTCAAAATCCATGACAATGAAAGAACTTGGTTCTGGACAAGTCTTTCTTCTTGCCCCCTTGACTGGATTTTGGTTTGGATTGAAATTTATTCTCTTTCCCCTTATTTGAATTTCCAACCAAGGAAAAATTTTCTTCATCCTCACCCTTGGATGAAGTCCTATCTTTGGTATTCTACCTTATTTCCTCTTGTATGAAATCAAAACATAGCCACTCCAATTTGGTAGTTTCACCCTCCCATTCACCGAATATTGGTAGTTGTGCTAACTCTTGGGAAGTCCTAGAAAGACTAGGCTCACCAAATAATAATGTAGGGTTGTGACACTAACTCCCACAAGTTCATCACGACATTTTGTGAACCTACTCAGATATAGTTGAATTGAGTCGTTCTTCTACATCTTGATACTTCGAAGTTTTTCCTTGAGCGTTAGTTTCCTGTGGTTGCTACTATTATAGAACATATCTGTCAATGATTCACGCATTGCACATGGAGTCTATTTCCCTTGGATGTTTGAGATAATATGGTCTCGTACTCCCTCCATTATGATTCTCCTCGCCTTGGATATACACTTCTTCCATTCTGCTACATTTTGAGTATCAACTGCTGCTGGTTTCAGAATGTCACTCTCAAAAAATTATTTCAATCCATTATATTCCAACACTGCCTTTGTTATCACTCAGAAAAAGTGAAACATTATTAGGTATGGTCATAAGGTTCATTTGTCACAAGTTGGTAAAGGAAAAATTTAAATTTTTTCATATTAACCTATTCTAAGGTCCAAACCCACCCCCATTCAAGTCATATCATGTCCCATCGGTCATCATTTGCTGAAATACTTCATTTCCCAAGATTTTGAATTCGAAAAGGTCACTTTAGCTAGTTTTCCTGTTTTCATAGTGTATTACACTATAAAAAGGTAGTTTTCGCTACGAAAATGCCTAATATTTTTGTAGCGAAAATGCCAGGAAATGAAATAACCACGCTACGAAAAAGGGTATTTCTGTTTGTCTTGTCAAATATGGTACAAGGTGTCAGTCCATGATTATAACTGTTAGGGTGGATGTCATTTGAATCAATTAGGGTCATTTCCAAGGTATGGAGGTCATGACCGGGGTCATTATTACTATTTTTAGCCTGCATAAGTCATGATTAAGCCATGAGCTATCACAAAAACTTTAAAACATTACCCAATTGAGTCTTTTGTAATTCTCCATTTCATCTTTGCATGCTCTTGAGTTTTGGAGAGCTGTTTCATCAAGCCAAGTTGGTTTCTGGCATTTTCAAAATTTGGATGTGTCACTAGTCAAGCGAGGAAGAGAAGGTATAAAATCACTATGGATGCAAAGAGGAAGACCAAAAAAGGTGGCCACTATCTCAGATATGAGCCATCAGACATGAATTTTTTAAATGAATACCAAAATCCCTTAGAATTTTTTAGAAGAACATGGTGTTTGTAGTTCTGCTAAAGATTGCAAGGGTGCCATGTATAGGTTTCTAAAAAGTTTGCTATCAGTTTCAATGGGACAATTTCAAATGTGGAAATGTTAAACATTACAGTAACACCAGATACTATTGCAGCAGCAACAAGAATCTATAGGAGGAGAGAAATGGTTCAAAGGTATCAAGTTCACCATGTAGGACTGTAAAGAATTTATCAAGCCAGAGCATAGTGAAATTGATCTTACAAATGCCATCCCAAGGAGCTACATGAAAGATAACTTCTCAAAGCTGTTCCTAATTATTCAGAAGTACTTCACCTGTGAAGGGAGGTACCACATGGTTTATTCCTTCCATCTTAGGCTTCTGCTGCATTTTGTGGGTAAGGGGTCTCTTGATTTAACTTTTTACTTATACTTAAGCTTAGCTAAAATTTTAGACAAATTTCAAGTTAAATATGAAGGAAATGAAACTTTTATTTTTCATCATGGTTTGATTAGGTTGCTGGTATTAGAGGAGTTAAAGAGATTACGCAGAGACTGGTCATCTTTTCTGTTCATCAGTGGTTTTGAAGTAGATGCTATCACTCCTAAAAGAACTTCCAAACCTAGAGATATTCCATCACCTTCAGTGGTAGAGCAAGCTGAGACCAGTGATCATGGACACATAGCCTTTGCAGAAGGTTGAAACACCCAAAGCTACACTTGCAAAACAAAAGCAAATAGCGAGAAAACATGGTAGCAAGAGGGTTACAAGAGCCAAACAGTGGCTAACGGTAACATAGAAGACATTCTGCATGCTATTGATATTGAAGAAACTCCCATAGTCCAAGTTGAAGACATAGATGAGGGAGGAAGGAATCTTAAGAAAGGAAAAACAATTAAGAAGTTAGAGTTTGCAGGTGAAGATGTAGGATTCATGTTTCAAGCTAGGAAACCAATGACAAGACATGCCAGAAAGGTCTTGGAAAGAAGTAAAGAATCTTAGAAGGTCACTAAAACTGTTCAGCCATCAACAAGCATCATAGGCCTATCCTCACATGCAAAAGAATAATTAGTCATTAAACAAAGGAAAGGTAAAGAGAAAATCATTGAAAAAACAAAGATTGAAGTCCTTAAGGAGCAGTTGAAGCTAGAAAATGATGAAATATATGTCTTGAAGAAAGAGGCAAGGAAGCACAAGGTTAAGAAGGTATAGTTTGAGAAAATGAAAGAAGTTTGGGAAGAGTAGGTCATAAATGTGTCAAAGACCTTGGACAACACACAACAATTGATCAATTGGACTCAGCCATTGAGAGGAGAGGTGAAACATATCAGAAAAATGAACCTGTATTTTCAATCTAAGAATAGGATATTGAAGGGCCAAGTCAAAGACATCCAAGAGAAATTAGAATTGATTCATGAAGATCTGGAGAAGAAAGGTTTAAATATGACTATGGTTGAGGAGCCCATAGCTCAAATGATCATAAATGAAGAGGAAACACCACAGGAACCTTAAGCTGAGATGGAATGTGTTTTAGAAGGTCCATGGCATGCTGAAGATTAAGTTTTTACAGTTGGAGGTCACTTTTTGGAGACAGTTTTCAAATCTGGAAATTCTACACTTTTACATAGTTTCATAGTGTTTCCTAGGCTTAAAGCAGGGAAAACGCTACAAAAAAACCTGTAGTAGCCTTTTTTCCTCTAATTTCACTTTTTGTAGTTTTCAAGGAGGGAGAAAGATGGTGGCGATGTGTCATGACTAGGTTGACACCATGGAACAACAAAGAAATAGATTTTTTGGGTGTAGAACCTACTTTTTAGACGCTACTAAAGCTCATTACGAAACTGTCCTGTTTTCGTAGCGAACTGTTTTTAAAGGTTTTGGAGTAGCTTAATGGCAGTTTTAGACAACTGGACTCCTCCAACATGTCAAGGGACCTTAAAATCAAGCATTTATGATTCGAAGGAAGTGCTGTGGAGATAGGTCATCAGCCAAAGGTCTTTTTGAAGATAAGGATTAGGCATTCCTGAAAAATAGGGTTTTGTTCCACATGTGTAGGAGAGTTTTTAATATGTAAAGTGGTGATGAACTATGTTATGGATTTTTTGAGCATGTGAAACTTATGTTGTAACCACCATTTAACTATTTCAAAGATAGGATAGAGGGATGTAATAAATAGGAGTTTGAGTCCTATTAGGAAATGTATTTTTTAATGTGTAACTGCCATTTTCTTGTTAGAAGTCATGTTTTACAGTTATGTGATGTGTCATAGGAGAATTTGATGACTCTATCCATTAGGCAGATCATCCTTGTTATAAGATTGTCTATTAAAAGGCAAGGCATCGAAGTAGTGAAGGGTTGGAGATTTTTTGCACCAAACTGCTGCTTTATGTATTTTGACTTATATTAGTAATACAAAGGGACTTTATTCTTGACAGAACCTGAGATTCTCATGGGGTTTTTAATGTCTTATTAATATACATCTTATGTTTTACCATTTTTAGTATATTTCATTTATATTACTCAGAATTAATAACTCTATGCTCTAACTTCCTTTAGTAATGAAATGATTGTGTTTTCCTATGTTTTATGAGTAAATTTCCTTAGTTAAATACCCATATCTGCCTCAGCTTCCATGTCAAGAAGCCTTGCCACTGAAACTACTAATTTTTGACTCCATAAGCCCAATGGTATCAAGCCTGAATTCTTTTCAACCTACATACATAAAAAACAAGTTACTTTTCAAATAGAGTTAGCCATCTAGTACTATCATTATCAAATATCATAAACCCCCTTGAGAGAGCCCTCTTAGACTAAAGAGGCTAAGCTTCAACCAAAAGCTAGTTTGAAACAGTTACACAGAGTTGTTTGATCATCAACCAATCAAGTAAAATTTTGTGATAACATTTCGGTGCATCTGCCGGGAGCCTGAAGATATACTTTTCCCAAAATTTTGAAGCTGAACTCTTGAAGGTATCAGGAGCTCAGAAGCTGTTCGAGGCTGCAACTACCTTGGTGACTCCATTCAAAATTCCCATGTCCAAAGGTGGCTTTGAAAAGGAGATATACGAGGAGTAATCCTGACTTGGATCCACCTACAATTGTGGATAATCCAAACACAATTTCCAGAGGAATTCAAGGCAGTTCTACACAATCAGGTACTCCATTACTAGAAAAGTCTTGTCCTCTGAAGTTTTAAGAAGTACTAAAGATAAAAGGTTTGATGATAAAATTTAGGAAGTCTTGTTTAGGTCTGAAAATGAAAAAGAATTGACTAAAATCATCTCAGACTTATAGAGAAGAGGTATTGATACCTCAGCCTTAGTGACCCAAAAGGATAAAGAAGAGTTTTGGGAAGTAGTCACATTAGAGTTATTGTTAGAAAGGGAATATTTGGATAGGTTTAGGGAACTAGACCCATTTGAAATATTGCTAAGAAGTAAACCTAGTTTTCCTTTACCTGTATGGAGTTCAATTGTAACTAGGCAACAAGGACCAACCAACACCCCTCCTAACAGTCCCTCTTCCTCTACCATTGTTGTCCCTAAAACTACCACATTTCTAGTCATCATGGCAGGAAATGTTCCACCTCCACCTAATGCTGCACCTGATAGGTATGCCCCTCTTGTTCTTCTAGCTGTCCTTAATGCCCTTCCTAGCAAATACTCTACTAGAATCAAAACTTGGGGAAGTGATGAAGAAATTACAACACATGTAGACCAATTTAATGACATCATAGATAAGGAGGAGGTTGACCATGAGGATGTCAAGATGATATTATTTTCTCAGAGTTTTACTAGTGAGGTTAGAAAGTGGTTCAAATCCCTTGCTCTAGGAAACCTGCATAATTGGAATGAATTTGAAGATAGCTTCTTGAGAAAGTTGGGAAATAAAGCCAACCTTGTGCATGCCCTCACTGAGTACAATAGTTTGAAAAGAGCTATCGATGAAATTGTCCAAAATTTCTCCAAGAGATTTAACAAAATTTATGACTCCATTCCTACCCATCTTAAGCGTCCTCCAAGAGCAGCTCAACTAAGATATGTTGAGGCCTTTGATTATAAATTTTCTATCCCGCTAAGAGAAAGAGAATCCCCTTCACTAGTTGAAATGAAAAATGATGCTGTGAAGGTGGAGGTCAATATGGTAGCAGCTAAAAAGTCCAAGATGGGAAAGACAAAATTGAAAGAAGAAGATAAGCCTTCCACCTCAGATGATAAATTTGACTCCATGATGAATACAATGGAAAAATTGATGGATAGGCTTGCCCTTTCGAATGCCTCTACTCCTCCTGCACAATGTAAACCTTAGTTTAGAAATCCTTAGTTCAAAATACCTCAAAACCAACAGAGACCAAGGGAAAATAGAAATCAGCCTGACCCTCAAGTAAGGCCTCCTTTTCAGCAAAATTTAGTTGATGAAGAAGATCAACCTGAAATACCAGAAGACTCTTTTCTTTGCTTAGATGAAAACTTGTCAGAGATGATTTTGACTAAGGAAGAACACGATGAGTCAAATCATGATGTAAACAAGGGTGAGGAACCATTTGATTACCTTAAAAGTTACCAACATGCAATCTTTGAGATGCAGAAACAATACATCCTCAGAAACAGAAATGTTCCAATTACTTCAAACAAAACACAACCCAAGAAAGATGCCCCTAAAGCTGTTGAGGTTAGAAAAGATCCACCACCTCCTCCTCCTATCAAAGAGACTGAAAAAATTGCTTCTGTTTTCAGTTTGGAGAATGAGATCTCCAAGAGATCAAAATCCAAGTTCCTTTTAGAGAAATTCTTAAGGTGAATGAATACATAAGTAAAATTGTAAAAATGTTGAATTCCCAACCAGAAGCTGCTAACATCCTTAATGTTCAAGAGGATCATTTAACCATCTACTTGGGACCAAGATTGGAAGATGAGCAGAATGAAGAGATGCCTCCTCCTTTCTATGTTAGTCTTAGTATTCATGATATGAAATTACACAATTCCATGTTGGATTCAAGGGCCTTTCATAACCTCATGCCTAAAGTAATAATGGAAAGGATGGGTGATTAAGAGATCAATTCTTATGCTCAAAAATGAAAGTGCTTAGAATAGGTCCGAACCTAAGCGAACAAAAAGGTCTCGTCGTTGCAATTCCGGCGCCGCAAACGGTTCGAAAAATCGATGTTGTATGAGGAAGATATCACGTTATGTTCATTTTCCCAAATAGAAAAATTTTGGTGACTGGATGGCCAGTCAACATGCAGGTACAGTCAGTAGGAATATACTTGGAATATTCCATTTTTATCCACATATAATAGGATGGCACCACATGGCATATTTTGAGCCATTGGATGTTGGTGGTACAACTCAATATGGACCGTTTGATGGTTTTGGATTAGCCAATGGTTGAGTGACATGTGGCAAGCCCGCAGGCTACCACGTGTCCTCAGAATGGTTGAGTAAAATTTTTTATGGAGCTTCAGAGGTTCGAACATCTGACCTCCTCCTCGACAGCCAACCCGTGCACCATTGTGCCACAGGTGTTTCTTAACATAAAATGTATGCCATTTAAATTTATTGCGTTATGGTATTAAGGTTGGGGGCTTGGAAGGCCAACCTCCCCCCCTCACATGTGGCCTTGCGCCAGAATTGTGGCCTCCACTCCATCTGGCGGCTACCAAAATCGTAACTCCGATAGTGCGTTCACATGGTTTAACTATCACTGCAGCATAAATGTTTTAACTTGGTGGATATTAAACTTTAACCTCGGTGGTCAGTGAAAAGACGTGTTCCCATGCGAGGAGTTAAGTTTAATATTACAGTGGCCGATTTTGTAATGGAGGAAACATAACCTAAAAATCTGGTGGGTTCTATGGTGATCACATGGCGGGATGAAGAGTTTAAATGCAACGGTTACGTGGAATGTCGCCACTCCGGGTTCCAAGCCCTTAACGTGTGTTTTGAAATCGTAAACCACGGGGTTTGCAGGGGTTGGCATGTGGCCACCCCCACCCCTAACTATAATATTTATGCAACGATTTAAACGCAAATTTTATAATTGCCATGACCACGTGGTGGTTGGCAGGGGTCGGCTTGTGACCACCCCGACCTAACCACAAACATTTACACCAAATGGATTTCGACTGGCGGAAAAGTTGGAGGCGCCTTATTTTTAGGGTTTTAATTAAATTTAGTGACAGTTAACTGCAGTTCTCCACAGTCAGTGGAGCTTTTCTAGCTTTCATTGGGGAAAAAGCATTGGGAGGTCAATTTTTGACCAAGTTTGGTGAAACAAGAGTCTACCTAGAATAATTTGAGCATTTTGGAGCCATTGGTGCAAAGAAAACAACCATTAGAGGTCTGCAAACATATGTAATTTACAATTTTGAGCATAATGACAAAGAGGGACATGCCATTGGGAGCTGGACCAGCAGATGTAGCCCAGGAGGGGTGAACTGCTTCATCATTCCTATCATGTAAAAATTATGTGTGAATGTTTTTATCTATTATGCACTACTATTCAGTGTTTTTAAGGCTTATTTACATGCTTAAAGTTCACTAATTCATCTAATTTTCATGGTTAAGACTCTCATTCCTTACACAAAAATATGGAGAAAATTTGTACATGTTTATATTACTGAAAGGACACTTAGCACAGAAAAAATAATAAACTCCTTTTAGATCAATGGGATTGGAAATTACTAGGCCATATAAGATTTATTTTCTTTTGAATCAAAAAGAGTTCAATGCATTGGTTTAATTAAAGATATTGTTGTTGGTCTTACACAAGTCCCTGCAAAGACAATGGTAATGGACATTGTGGTAGCAGACATTCCACCCAAGTTTGGAATGCTGCTATCTAGATCATGGGAAGAAAATATCAAAGGCACCATGCAAATGGACCTAACTTGTGCCACCATTCCTGTTTTTGGTGAGAAAAGAAGATTATGCGAAGAAACAAGGATGGCCTATATGGTAAGTAGCACTACAAGGAAAAGACCCTCTAGCATAGGTTATAAAGGAGGGTTTTAGTGTTATAAGATTGACCAAAATTGTCAAATTTTTTTTTTCTACAACATCCGTTTATGGTTATAGAGGTTTTGGCGGAGCTTTTAATGGAAATTCAATACAACTAAAAAAAAATGGGTAGCCAGAGGTTATTACAGATGTTTTTTCATCGGTGCGCTACTCTGGATTTAATGCACCAGTGCGTACATGAAGATGGTGCCCCGGGGCTGTCTCAGTCGAACGAATGCACCGGGACATTTAGGTGTAAAACTGCACCAAGTTTAGTATTGGTCATACAACGCACGGGGCCATTCTAATTGGTCTTGGGATTTGTGTGGTGCCCATAGGTTGTATCAATGCACTGGTGCATTGTATCACAGAAAGGCACCGAGATTTATAATTGGTATCATTATTCGTGTGGTGCCCATTGATCGTAAAAATGCATCGGTGCTTATAGATACATAAACGCCCCGGTACGCAGTATCACACAAACACACCGATATTTATAATTGGTATCGGTATTTGTGAGGTGCTCATGGATCGTACAATGGCACCGGTGCGTATAGATACATAAATGCACCGGTAGACAGTTACTGACACACATCGGTTTTCATTTTGTTTTTTTAGAAACATTGACCTGTGATATTCCAATTATTGTGATTGTTTGAAATTCATTATTCATCAAAATTCGACATATCTTATAACAATATGCATATTAATTACATTTTTATTAATGCATTTGAATGTGCTATTTGGATTAATTTGTTATATCATATCAAAATTATTGTGATTTTTAAAAATTCATTATTCATCAAAAGTCGACACATATATATCTTATAACAAAATTCATATGAATTAATTTTTTATTAGTGCATTTGAGAACGACAATGGAGAATGCAATAGAATAAATTAATACATACATACATACATACATACATACATCCATACATACATACATATATATATAAGACAGTCTTTATCATACAAAATGGGACAATTATTCGTATCCCTTTGTCTTTCAATTGGGACACTATGTCCATTACATTAAACAAAATGTCTAATTTCATAGACATATTTCAAAAAATAAAACGCCTTGATTTGATATCCAAACATAGTGATCATCATTCTTCGCTTGAACTGCTGTCACTGCTAGAGCTACTTCCATGACTTGGGTTATTTTCAGGAATGTTTTGTTCATGACGTTGATTGTTTTCTTCTTCTTCACCTTCTATCTACAAACATAAAATAAACTGAAATGAGTGTATATACATTGGTGAGAATAATGAAAATTTCAATATTAAATAATATACATCAATGTAAATCGAAAATAAAAATGACGTACCATAGCAACAATTGACTCATAAAATATACACATTCTTTCAAAACCATGTACCATGCCATTTTTCAAAATTTCATCTATTGGCGCAGTTCCATACTTTGTTTCTTGCAAGTTTTATACCCCATAACAAATCATATATTTAATATAAAATATGTTTTTGTTCTATTAATTATAGACAGAGCTAAGTAAAACAAGATCGATATATGCTTACAAATTCCATAATTAAATTATGATATGTCAACATATACTTACAACCCATATTTAACCCAATTTCAATCAATTCATTTGATGGTTCTTCTTTGTATGTTAGCACCTGTTTGAAGACATTCAATGATGATTTTTGTAAAACAACTTAAAAAATACAAAAATGAAATCTATTTAAGTTGTTATAAGGAAGTAAAAATTACTCACAAACTTAGAGATCAACCCTTTTCTTCCTTGTCGTCCTATTTTATGTACTGAATGGGTTCCATTTTAATTTCTTTTCTGCAAGAAAATTATTGAAAAATTCAATGATTACATATTACATTTGAAGCACATTGTTGTTGAGATGGCTCCTCCTGCGATGCAATTTTGTCCACTTCTTTGAACATCTCCTTGTACACCTTTTTGGACATTCCTACTAGCATATTTCTGATATCAGCTCATTCATCTTTTGAGATTTTCATAATCTCCCTGAAAATGTAACATGAAAATAAAATATTTAATTTTTATATTGATATATGAAAAGTAAATATAACAAAAGTGATATTTATAAATAATTCTAGACAAATATTTAAAGGAATATTACTTTTCCATTCCTTCTTTTTTGTTGTTGTACATTTTTTCTATGAAAAGTATGACATGTCTCATTGACCAATTCTCTGGAAACTCTTCCTATATTTTAGATAAAATTTGGTTCTTGGAATCATTGGATTGATTTTTGCATTGTAAGTGGAAAGAACGTCTATACATTCGTTCCACTATATCCCTCAAACTTTTGTAAAATTTTTTCTCCCTTTCGTTAACTTCCAACACCACTCCAGATGAGCTAAGGAGCAATTCATTTTCATTTGCATGTTCTATTTTTCTTTTTTCTTTTCTTAGAACAACATTTCTTTTCTGAGTTGTTGGTCCTTGTAGAACATTAAAAAAATGTGAATTAGTAGACTGTTTGACACATGTTATCTAATAATTTGAAGTATATTATTAATGATAATTGAAAAAAGGAACTCATATTGGATCGATAATATTTTTTCATTCACCTGATTCATCCTTTTGCAATTTTTCCATTAAAATTTTATGCTCTTCTGGTCCTAGATCAGAAATAATCATATCGAGCTTCATCATTTTGTGGCTCTGCATGATACACAGTAAACAATACATATTAGTTAAACTTACATATAGTTCAAAAATAATATTTTTTATAAAGAATTTACAAAGAACTTGTCTTTTTTTCTTTTCTTCATGTGTTAACAATATTTTTTGTTACTCGATCTCTTGTCAGTCATTTATTTATCAATCTGAAACCTATACCATATCATTCATTAATATATTTATAAATAAATTCTCAACGTTTCAGGTAGAAAATAAATCTCAAGACACTGGTGTGCCTTTCATAAGGTATGCACTGCAGCCGGTGCGTGAGGGTATTAAAAACACACTGAAAAATAGTATAATAGACCGTACGGTGTGTTGGATATTATAAAAAAACCACAAAAATAGTGTAATAGACTATACGGTCCGTGGGGTATTATAAACACACCGCAAAAACAATGTAATGCACCGTATGGTGCTCTCCTCATTAAATGGAACATCGATGCTATATTTTAGATATGGTGCACGGATTTAGAAAAAATGTTTTCAATTTTTTTACTACATAGTACTCGCACAGTGCGCTGTATAATACAACGCACTGGTGTAGTAGCATACGTAGGGCGCACCGATAAAGAAAAATCCATTTCTTCTAGAAATTCACGCAATGGCTGAATGGATTGGGATCTGACTACACAAGTCGTCCCGTGGGTTGGACATCAATCTAAAATGAAAAACCTTAATTATGAAATCACAAAAACAAGGAGAAGAAAGTGAAAAAACAAAAAAATGAAGGGTTTAGGGTAAAAATGGATAAAACTACATAAAAAGTAAAAAACTGCAGAAAAAGTAAAAAAAAACTGTAGAAAAAATAAAAAAATAAATCAAATTTAATCACGAAATGGTTTGAAATTCTATGATACAGGGTTTGAATCACCAGAGGTTTGGTTTTTGATTGTCTGAATACCTCTGTTCGAACGTATTTCGCTTCTCCACAGTGCCCTCGTGCTCTCTTGCTCCAGGTCTGTCTCCTGCAAATATCTGGCTGAAAATTTTAGCAAAAATAGTGAAATAATGAAAAGTGTTTAGTATTTAAAGGATTATTTTATGAAATTAGATTTTCGAAAATATTTTGCTGCCCATTTTTCAAATTGCCGCTTTTTTTCTTACTTAAAGAATATAGAGTTGCATTTTTTTATTTGTGTTTATTCGTTACTGGTGCGGAAGAGTTGTGAAGCACCGGTGCGTCTTCGTAATACGACACACCAGTGCGTGATATGATGATAAGCACACCAGACTGTATAAAGTTTTTTTCTTTGTATGTAAGATCATAATACAATAATGATAATTCTAAAGCACATGAATTTATTTTCATTATTTTCTAAACTTTATTATGTTACAAAATTTCGTATTATTCTAGATTTGTTATTTTACAATTATTTGAAAATTTACAGATTTAAATATTTTAATAAAATCAATTCACATTAATACAATTAAAATTTCACATTAATAGAATTAAAATTTTACAAATATTTTACATACAATTAGAATTAGAATTACAATTTTACATTAATTTCACATACATGAATTATGATTAGAATTAGAATTAGAATTTTAATTTTACATACAATTATTACATTTACAATTTTACATAGAATTACATTTACATTTACAATTACAATTTTACAAATATTTTACATACAATTCAATTAAAATTACAATTACAAATACAATTACAATTTTAGAATTTTACATACAATTACATTTACAATTTTACATAGAATTACATTTACAATTACAATTACAATTTTACAAATATATTACATACAATTCAATTAAAATTACAATTACAAATACAATAACAATTTTAGAATTTTACATACAATTAGAATTAGAATTAGAATTTTACAATTTTTTGTATATACAATTACAATCATTTCACAATAAATTAAATATTACAATCACAATTAAAAATTTACATTAATAAATATTTGACATGCAATTACAGTTAAAATTACAATTAGTACAAATACAAATACAATTTTACAATTTTACATACAATTAAAATTAAAATTTAAAATACAATCACGACATAATATTTAATAAATATCATGGTCATTTAATATTAAATTAATTAATAAACATCATCATGATCATGATAACCATCGTACAAACATCATATTCGACTAAAAAACACATTCAAACATCAAATTAACATTATATATTAACATCATCACAACACAAACATTAAATATACATCTCATGTCAAATAACTCATGCTATCACATATACACATCTATCTGCAAGCTAAATATTAAATGAACATATCTAACATGACCTAACAATATGCGCCACATCATGATGATCACCAACATGTAAATTAAGTACAACTGCAACATGAACATAAAATACATGGATCATATATATATATATATATATATATATATATATATATATATATATAACTGAATAATGTTAAAAATATACATCTGTAATATAAATTTCATGGATCAGCTGGTAGTAGTATAACAATATCAATAAGAGTACAAGTGGAGGCCTACTCAATAAAGGGTGCAACCTCAATGGTTGATGGTCGAGCCTCATCATGATCATGATCACTAGTACTGATGGATGCATCAGATGGTGGTAGTACAACATCAATATAAGCAGTAGTAGTGGAGGCCTGCTCAGTCAATAGTGCAGCCTCGACGGTTGATGGTCTAGGCGCCTGCTCATGATCATGACTAGTACTGATGGATGCTGCAGGCTGCTGACTGGACGTGGCCAATAGTCCAGCCTCATCTCCATGATGATTGCTAGATACTGCTAGTGAAGCCTCATGCTCATCAGGTGCGACGTGAGGTGAACGATACTGAGATGCATGTGAGTCGCTTCTCATGGATTTTCCATCACGTACCGCAGCTCGACTATGCCTATAGCTACGGAAAATCCTCCTTAGTTGCGTAACAACTGTTGTAGCTCATACGAAATGCTGCATCAAGCCATACATGTCACGCGGCATGCCTCTCCACATCCATAACAGCCTATCATCAGCTTGTATGTCTCTGTAATGAGCGGGCCTGATGCCCGCGTCAACAGTCAATGCACAAAGTTGGTTTCCTAACTCCATCCTATATCTAGTCTCAGGTTGACCGCGCCTAGAAAAAGGCGGTACCGGTGCTCCATGAGCAGGAGCATGTCTTTCTATTGCACTAGCCTCATGCTAATCATGATCATCCTCGGCATCGGCCATGTCCTGATCGTCATCAGGATCCACACCTGGATCATGTTGTGGATCCGACATCTCCTCGCCATCAAAAGAGTCAATGTCTGCAAAATATATACAAGTACAGAAAAATAATTAGACAATTTCATTACACAATTTAATAAAAACAAGTTAAAGAACATGTTAGAATAAATATAAATAAAAAATTAATATTACCTCTATCATCTGGCGGCTCATCATCTGTGAAGAGGATGTTGGGACACCCTCGCCAATATAATCTTGCACAAGGACTTGGGACCATAATGAAGGGATGCAACTCGTCAACACTGGCTAGTAAGTCCAGTGCATCATGTGATATCTTGGTTGGAAACATAGTGTCTTCCCTCTTAGACATCATCTACCCCCACATGTGCATCCGGTCCTTGAACATTGAACTACGAGGTTGTTGAACAAAACTAGGTCTCATCTTTGGAAATTTGTCAAAAAATAAACAAAACAACTCTGAAGAAAAATGGAAGTTGACCCTCCATTGTGCATCAACACGACATCTATCTAAGGCCGTACAAAAATGCCGCAAAAAAATGGCAGACCACCTGCTAAGTCGTGGCTGCTGTATTAAAGAATCAACATAATATAAAAGCGAGCAACTAATGCGTTTCCCATCACTGGTGTTGTGCAAAATGGTCAAAATGATAAGTGAGAGGCACTGCATGTCCTATATACCAAATGCACCTATACACAACTGACCTGCAGGTACCTGAAACTCTGAAGGAGACAATACATGTGCTCTAATGTATCTCTGGGAGTAAACTAACTGACTCCCTACTACACAACTAGCTGGCATGTCTGGGAATGAGGGAAAATCCACCCCTCTCCTCGATAGTCCTGTAATAAAATAAATATCCTCCTCAGTGGGTGTGTACCACTAGTCATGACCAACCTGGAAAGCCTATCAGTGGGCATTCCACCTATGGATAAGGTATCTCAAAAACACACTTTGGGCCTTTAGGGAAGTAGCCTCCTTATAGAACTTGAGGAGGCCTACCTACCTAAGGATCCCCTGGGTATCTGCTGTAATAGGGCGAGGGCATGCATCTCTCTCCCTCTCTTGGGCCTCCCATTGGCGAATCATGTCATACTATTCAGCCTATTGTTGTTGCTATTCCTCCTCTTCTCTCTGAATCATTTTGACATATTAAATAATTTTTTTTAATTAAAACAAACATGTATTTAGGAATATACATATTTTTTTTTTGAAAAGAAAACAAATAGACCAGTCGGTGCGCCACAAAAATAGTCATGCACCGGTGGCAGTGCGGCTTAAGTTTGTAGCGCATTGGTGCCGGTGCCCCTAATGCAATAAAATGCATTGGCCTTGGTGCAACTGTCTATTTTTCAAGCACCATTGACTATATCAAAGTTAAAAATAACGGTGCGCTGATTGAAATATACGCCCCAGAGTGTATAGTCATGTCAACGCACTGACTTCATGAAAATTACATAGTCGACGGTGCAGTATTTTACCCGGTCGCACCGTTGACCCTCTCGTAAAGAAGAATGCGGTGTGATGACATACACCGAGGTGGATAATTCTGTCAATGCACCGCACTAGGATTCCCATGGTCAACAGTGTGCCTGGCTAAATGAGTGCACCACATTTTGTTTGTTTGTTTGTTTGTTTTTTTTTTTTTTTTTTAAATTTAAAATTATGAGGGGCACCTTTCGGCAACGCCTTGGACATGGTGCAGATACCATTAGCACCGGTGGAGGTGTGGCCTGTAAATTTTACAAGAAGCACCACTATCTGGTGCGAGCCGAACAACTCAGACGCACCGCGCAAAATTTTTCTTTCTTTTTTAATGGTTATTTTTAAGGTTATTTCAAATTCTAATCCGCTAAAAGGCTTAATTATGGAAAAAATAGAAAAATACCTGTACATTTCGCCGTCGAGGAGGCATATTGGCTGTAAAATTTGCAAAAGAAAATTTGCCCACCATTTTTCAAAATGTAAGCTGGAGATTGGTGGCCAATGTAGAGTAGCAGTGGGTGCAATGGGTGCAATGAGAGCATTGATGTCAGGGCGACTTAGAGAAGGGGAAATGGCACCAGTGTTTGAGAGCTTTGGAGCACTGAGGAAAGTGAAAACTTTTGTTTTTTGGCCGTAATTTTTTTTTATTTAACCCTATTCCGGTGCGTGGGGTTTTATAGGCGCACCGGTACGCTTCCTCAAAACCATAGCAACGGTGTTAGATTTGGCGCGTTGTTAATAATGCATTGGGATGGTTCCCTAACACTGCTCCAGGATGTTTCATTTTTGGCGCTATGTTTTGATGATGCACTGGGGCAGAATATTTGTAAAGCGCGGGTGCAGAATAGTCTTAAAGCACCAGTTTTTTGGCTTTAATTTTTTTATTTAACGCTATTCCTGTGCGTGAGTTTTATAGGCACACCAGATCTCTTGGATAAGAACGCATCGGCACGTTTTTGTTTTCACGCGGTGTTTTATGATGTACCGGCGCAGAAGAGTATTGAAGCACCGGTGGGTCACCATAATAGGATGCCCCGGGCAGGTGTGTACGTCACACACGCTGTTCGGTATGACAATGTTTTGTGCACACCGATGCGTTATATGGTAGAGCATGCACCGGTAATTGAGAACTCAGGAGCACTGGAAAATGAAAAATATAGGTTTTTTGCCATAATTTTTTTTTTTAAATTTAACCCTTTACTGGCGCACATGGTTTATAGGCGCACCGGTTCTGTTTCTTACAAATGCACTGGTTATTTTGTGTTTTGGCATGTTGTTTTATGATGCACTGGTGCAGTTTCTTTCTACCGCACCGAGTGGTTTTGGTTTTGGCACGGTGTTTTATAATGCATCGACGCAGAAGAGTTGTGATGCACTGATGCTATAGAATAATACGACGCATCGGGCGGGTGTGTACGCAGTGCACGGTGTCTGGTATGCCAATGTTTTTATGTGCACTGGTTCTTTCGTTATTCCAAAGCACTGGGGCGGTGTTTAATAATAAGCACACCGAGCGAAAAACATCCTCAAAACCCTCCGCCCGCCAACCTCCTCTAGTAATAGAAATGGATGTATGGGGTATTTTTCTGTGGGGTTCCTAAAAAATATCCACTAGAGGGTCTTTTCCTTATAGTGTAGCAAGGAAAAACCTCAAAATTTCCCAATCTATGCTGTTGATACTGAATTAGGATATGCTATACTTTTCTTTGAATTGACTGATGAAGCAGAAGATGAGAAGAAAGCATAAATTCAGGAGGTTGAAAATCAGCAAGTAGAAATTCAGAAAATCAGTGAAGAAAAGGCAGAAGGTTGGTGATTGTTACACTTTTATGGATCAACAGGAAGAGAGGGGGCTGGAGCAGGAATTTGGATCACAACTCCAGAGGATGAAAGTAAGTTCTTTTCTTTCAAACTGAACTTTGATTGCACAAATAACATGGCTCAGTATGAATCTCTATTTTTGGGTTTAGAAATTTTGGAAAGAATGGGTGCCAAAAATATTTCTGTTTCTGGAGATTTTGAATTAGTTATTAAACAAGTTTAGGGTGTATATCAAACCAAGGGTGTGAGAATGAGAGCATACATAAATTTGATCATGGAGATGTTAGAGAATTTTCAAGAATATTCATTTATTGTGAAGACTAGGGACCAAAACTCAGTAGCTGACTCCCTAGCTGTCTCTGCAAGTCTGTTTATTATTCTTGCACATTCCACTGAAATATATGAGGTTTAAGTTCATCATAGGCCTGCTATCCCTAATAACATAATTCATTGGCAAGTTTTTGAGGATGAATAGCAAATCAAAAACTTCATAGAGTTGAAAGAAGAGTTTGAAATCACACAAGTAGATCACTAAAACATGCTTGCTGAAACAAAGGGGAATTATAAAGTGTTACAGCTGAAGAATAATTCTATACCCAAAGGTCTCATCCCACTTGAAAAGATTTTTGACCAGAATGATGTGTTCAAATCCCCTAGGATACAAGCTGATGATGAAGAGGTAGAGAGTTGTAACCTTGGTACAATAGCAATGCCAAAAATGATTAAGCTTTCAAAGTTTCTTTTAGTTGACATGAAATAGAAATATATTGAGATGATGAAAATGTTCATATATGTTTTTGCATGGAGTTATGCTGATTTAAAGAAATATGATCCTACTATTATTTAGCATACCATTCCTATGAAATAAAATGAAAAGCCTTTCAAACAAAAGCTGAGGAGGATAAATCCACTTCTCATGCCTCTGATTGAGAAGGAAATTAAGAAGCTCTTTGTTGCCAAAATTATTGTACCAAGCAGATTCTGAAAGTGGCTTGCAAACTTGGTTCTAGTCAGGAAAAAGAGTGGAGAAATTAGAATCTGCATTGACTTCAAAAACTTGAACAAAGCCTCTCTGAAGGACAATTACTCTCTCCCAAAGATGGACCAAATTCTGCAGAACATTGTTGGTTCCCAAAGGTTGTCTATGTTGGATGGTTTTTTAGGGTATAATTAGATACTTGTGCATCCAAAAGATCAAGAGAAAACTGCCTTTACCACACCATGAGGCACATTCATGTATGCCAAGATGCCTTTTGGTCTGATGAATGCAAGAGCGACCTTTTAAAGAGAAATGGACATTGCTTTTGCTGAGGATAAGGATAAGTTGGTGGTTGTCTATCTGGATGACATAAAAA
This sequence comes from Pinus albicaulis, assembly GCA_034641835.2. NCBI lineage: Eukaryota > Viridiplantae > Streptophyta > Pinopsida > Pinales > Pinaceae > Pinus > Pinus albicaulis. Next base: position 1,510,921,961 of record CM076578.1, on the reverse strand, counting down.
TTTTCTCAAGGAGAGAAGAAGACCATTTGAAGCATCTCGAAAAGATTCTGCTGAAGTGTAGAAGGTTTGAAATTTCTCTCAATCCCACTAAAATAATTTTTTCTCTGACTTCAGGGAAGTTACTTGGGAATATTATTTATAAATATGGGACAAATATTGATCCAAGCAGAGTCAATTCCATTCAGAAAGTGGATCTGCCTAGAAGTAGGAAGGAAATTCAGTCTTTCCTTGGAAGGGTGAATTTTGTGAGGAGGTTTATCCCCAATTTTGATGAGATTGTCAAAGACATAACTAAGATGATTAAGAAAGGATCTGATATCAAATAGAAAGTGGAAGCAAAACACTCATTTGAGGATATCAAGAAGGCAATCACTCAAGCACCAGCGTTGATCAGCCCAGATTTTTCAAAGGAATTTCTGGTTTTTACATTTGCATCAGAAAATAAAATTGCTGGAGTTTTGATGCAGAAAGGAAAACAAGGTACCGAGCAACCCATTTCATTTTTTAGCGGGACCTTAGCTAATTCAGAACGAAAGTACAATATCCTAGAGAAACAAGCCTATGCTTTGGTCAAAGCCATCAAATATTTTAGAATTTACATTTTGCATTCTCATGTCATAGCATTTGTTCCTAATGCTATTGTGAAGGACATCTTAACTCAAGCTGATCCTGATGGTAAGAGAGGGAAGTGGATTGCTAACTTGATGGAATATGATATAGAAATTACACCTACAGAATTGGTGAAGGGTCAGGGGCTATAAAATCTGATGGCATAATCCAATTTTGACTATCTTGATATGAATTTAATTGCAAAAATTTTAGAGATATCAGATGAAGATGAAGAGATGATTCCCATTGAAGAGAAGTACATACTTTCTGATTGGTACAAAGAAAACTTCTTTGTCTTACATCATCATAGGGATCATACTAAATTGAAAAAGTCTAAAGCAAGGTTTGTGAAGTTAAAATCTCTGAAGTACTGAATCATTGATAAAAATATGTATTGGAAAGATACTAGTGGTATTCTTTTGAATTGTTTGCTGGAAGATGAGGTAGAAAAAGTGATTGAGGAGTTTCACAAAGGAGATTGTGGAGGTCATCATTAATGGAAGGCCACAACAAATAAGATTCTCAGAGCAGGGTACTATTGGCCTACTATGTCCAAAGATGTCTATAAAAAGATTGTTTCCTGCCATGAATGCCAGATTTTTGATGGTAAGAAAAATCTTGTTCCTTTACCCTTGATGTCTATCTATGTTGAGGCACCGTTCCAGTAGTGGGGGCTAGATTTTATTAGTGAGATTCATCCATCATATTTAGGTTAGCATCGCTGGATACTGAAAACAACTGATTATTTCACCAAGTGGATTGAAGCAGTCCCAACTAGGGAAGCAAATGATTCAGTTATCATTTCATTTTTGGAAAATAATATATTGTCTAGGTTTGGCTACCCTATCAAGATCATCACTGATAATGCATAGGCATTCAAATCCAAGAGGCTGATCAGTTTCTGTCATCAATATCACATTACGCTTGGGAATTCTACTGCATATTATCCATAAAGTAATGTTCATAATGAATCTTCTAACAAAAGTATTATGCAAATTATTAAGAAGGTGCTGCAGGAAAATAAAAAGTTGTGGCATTTGAAGCTGAAGTATGCTTTGTGGGTTGATAGAGTGTGCACAAAAAGGTCAATTGGAACTTCAACTTATGAGTTGGTATATGGGGCTGAAGCCATTTTTCCTACATCCTTGGGAGTGCTTGTTGTGAAGCTACTGCAAGGATTAGAGGAGGAGCCAAATGCAATTCAGAGGAGAATAAATCAGTTGATAGCCTTGCAGGAAAAAAGGGAGGAAGTCTATAACAAAAATCAACAATATCAAAACAGAATTAAGAAGACATTTGATAGGAAGTTCAAAGAGGAAAACTTTCAGATTCAAGATGTGGTTTTGAAGTGGGTGGCCAAGATTGAAGAGAAGGAGAAAAATGGTAAGTTTGAGAATATCTGGAAAGGTCCATTCATAGTGGTTGCATTTCATGGAAACAACACTTACATACTGCAGGAGATGGATGGACAAACTTGTGTTGGAGGGCCTGTCAATGGCAGGTTTTTGAAGCACTATTCCTCTTAATTTCTACTGATTTTCATTCCACTGTATATATTCCATTTTATATGTTTTTTTTTGCTAATAAAGATAAGTTTATCATCAAGCTTGAGCTCGAGGTGAAGGCCATTAGAGTTTGAAGGAAATATTGGAAAATTTTAGAGTTTTTATTTCCAAGAAGATGGACAACACTGGAACTGCAGGTTCTTTGGTGTACCACAGGTGCACACCATACCAAATGGAGCCACTTTTATCACTCAAAAAAAGTGAAAAATTATTAGGTATGGTCATAAGGTTCATTTGTCACAAGTTGGTAAAGGAAAAATTTAAATTTTTTCATATTAACCTATCCTAAGGTCCAAAACCACCCCCATTCAAGTCATATAATGTCCCATCAGTAATCATTTTCTGAAATATTTCATTTCCCAAGCCTTTGAATTCAAAAAGGTCACTTTAGCTAATTTTTCCTGTTTTTGTAGCGTATTACATTGTAAAAAGGCAGTTTTCGCTACAAAACTGCCTAATAGTTTCATAGTGAAACTGTTAGGAAATGAACTAACCATGCTACGAAAAAGGGTATTTCGGTCTGTCTTGTCAAATTTGGTGCAAGGTGTCAGTCCATGATTAGAACTGTTAGGGTGGATGTCATTTGAATCAGTTAGGGTAATTTCCAAGGTATGAAGGTCATGGCTAAGGTCATTATTACTATTGTTAGCATGTATGAGTCATGATTAAGCCATGAGATGTTATCAAACCTTTAAAACATTAACCACTTGAGTCTTTTATCATTCTCCACTTCATCTTTGCATGCTGTTGATTTCTGGAGAGCTGTTTCATTAAGCCAAGTTGGTTGCTGGAATTTTCAAAAGTTGCAGGTGTCACTAATCAAGCAAGGCAGAGAAGGTATAAAATCACTATGGTTGCAAAGAGGAAGATCAAAAAATGTGGCCAATATGTTAGATATGAGCCATCAGACATGAATTTGTTAAATGAATACCCAACTGCCTTAGAAGTTTTCAGAAGAACAGGGTGTTTGCAGTTCTACCAAATATTGCAAGGGTGCCATGTGCAGGTTTCTAAAGAGTTTGCTGTAAGTTTCAATGGGACAACTTCAAAGGTGGGAATGTTAAACATTACAGTAACACCAGAGACTATTGCAGCAACAACATGAATCCCTAGAGGAGGAGAGAAATGGTTCAAAGGTATCAAGTTCACCATGTAGGACTGTAAAGAATGTATCAAGCCAGGGCATAGTGAAATTGATCTTACAAATGCCATCCCAAGGAGCTACATGAAAGATAACTTGTCAAAGCTGCTGTTAATTATTTAGAAGTAATTCACCTATGAAGGGAGGTACCACATGGTTTATTCCTACCACCTTAGGCTTTTGCCGCATTTTGTGGGTAAGAGGTCTTTTGATTTACCTTTTTACTTATACAAAATCTTAGCTAAAATGTCAGAGAAAGTTCAAGTTAAATCTAAAGGAAATGAAACCTCTCTTTTTCATCATGGTTTGATCAAGTTGCTAGTATTAGAGGAGTTAAAGAGATTAGGCAGAGACTGGTCATATTTTCTGTTCATCAATGGTTTTGAAGTAGATGCTATCACTCTTAAAAGAACTCCAAAAACTAGATATATTCTATCACCTTCAGTGGCAGAGAAAGCTACGCCAAAGATCATGGAGACATAGCCTTTGCAGAAGGTTGATACACCAAAAGCTACACCTGCAAAAGAAAATACAGCAGTGATCAAACATGGCAACAAGAGGGTTACAAGAAGCCAAACCACGGCTAAGGGTAGCTTAGAAGACATTTTTCATGCTATTGATATTTAAGAAACTCCCATAGTTCAAGATGAAGACATAGATGAGGGAGGAAGGAAGCTTAAAAAAGGAAAAATAGCTAAGAAGTTAGAGTTTACTAGTGAAGATGCAGGATTCATGTTTCAAGCTAGGAAACCAATGATAAGACATGCTAGAAAGGTCTTGGAAAGCAATAAAGAATCTCAGAAGGTCACTGAAACTATTCAACCATCAACAAGCATCATAGACCTATCCTCACCTGCAAAAGAAGAATCAATCATTAAACAAAAGAAAGGTAAAAAGAAAATCATTGAAAAAACATAGATTGAAGTAGTTGAAGCTGGAAAATGATGAAATATCAGTCTTGAAGAAAGAGGCAAGGAAGCACAAGGTTCAAAAGGTACAATTTGAGAAAATGAAAGAAATTTGGAAGAGCAGGTCATAAATGTGTCAAAGACCTTGGACAACACACAACAATTTATCAAATGGACTCAACCATTGAGAGGAGAGGTGAAACATACTAGAAAAATGAACTTGCATTTGCAATCTAAGAATAGGACACTAAAGGACCAAGTCAAAGACCTCCAAGAGAAATTAGAATTTATTCATGAAGAGCTGGAGAAGAAAGGTTTAAAGATGATTATGGTTGAGGAGCCCATAGCTCAAATGATCATAAATGAAGAGGAAACACCCCACGAACCTTAAGCTAAGATTGAATGTGTTTTAGAAGGTCCATGGCATGCTGAAGATCAATTTTTTATGGTCAGAGGTCACTTTTTGGAGACAGTTTTCAAATCTAGAAATTCTGCACTTTTACATAGTTTCATAGCGTTTCCTAGGCTTAAAGCCAGGAAAACACTATGAAAAAACCTGTAGGGGCCTTTTTGCCTCTAATTTCACTTTTTTTTTAGTTTTCAATGAGGGAGAAAGATGGTGGTGATGTGTCATGACTAGGTTAACACCATGGAACAAAAAAGAAGAAGAGTTTTTGGGTGCAAAAGCTACTTTTTAGATGCTACTAAAGCTCGCAATGAAACTATCCTCTTTTTGTAGAAAACTGTTTTTGTAGGTTTTGGAGCAGCTTAATGGCAGTTTTGGAAAGTTGGACTCCTCCAACATGTCAAGGGACCTTAACATCAAACATTTATGACTTGAAGGAAGTGCTGTGGAGACAGGTCATCAACCAAAGATATTTTTGAAGATAAGGATTAGGCATTCTTAAAAAATAAGGTTTTGTTCCACATGTGTAGGACAATTTTTAATATGTAAAGTGGTGATGAACTATGTTATGGATTTTTCAAGCATGTGACACTTATGTTGTAACCACCATATAACTATTTCAAAGATAAGATAGAGGGATGTAGTAAATAGGAGTTTGAGTCCTATTAGGAAATGTCTCTTTTAAGGTGTAGCTGTCATTTTCTTGTTAGAAGTCATGTTTTGCAGTTATGTGATTGTCATAGGAGAATTAGATGAATCTAGCCATCAGGCAGATCATCCTTGTTGTAAGATTGTCTATTAAAAGGAAAAGCATCAAAGTAGTGAAGGGTTGGAGATTTTTTTCACCAAACTACTGCTTTATGTATTTTGACTTATATCAGTAATACATAGGGACTTTCTTCTTGACAGACCTGAGATTCTGATGGGGTTTTCAATGTCTTATTGATCTACATCTTATGTTTTACCACTTGCAATAGATTTCATTCTTATTACTCAGAATTCATAATTCTATGCTCTGACTTCCTTTAGTAATGAAATGACTGTGTTTTCCTATGTTTTATGAGTAAATTGCCTTTGTTAAATACCCCTATCTGCCTCAGCTTCCATGTCAAGAAGCCTTGCCATTGAAACTACTGATTTTTGACTCCATAAGCCCAATGGTAGCAAACCTGCATTATTTTCAACCTACATACATAAAAAACGATTTACTTTTAAAATAGAGTTAGCCATCTCGTGATCTCATTATCAAATATCATAAACCCCCTTGAGAGAGCCCTCTCAGATTTAAGAGGCTAAGCTTCAGACAAAATCTGGTTTGAAACAAATACATAGAGTTGTCTGATCAGTAGCCAATCAAGTACAATTTTGTGATAACAACCTCCATGTGTTCCTTCCAAGAAACATAATTCGAGCTTCCCTCAAGGGCATACTCGAGTATTATGCATCTTTTTAGATCCGAAGAGTTGATCCTGCAAAGACAAATTATAAATATCTTCTCTATCGTGAATCCTACTCTAATACCATGTAGAAAAATAATGTGTATATTCTAAAATTCTCATGAAATTTACTAAATCACAAGACTAGAAGATAATCTACTGATCTGAAGAATTTAATTCATGATCGAGAACACATACTATAACACATGAAAAAGGAAACATCACACATGCACAAAGACTTATCTAGGGGAAAAAAACTACTCAAAACCCCTTACTATCTCAATTTTATGGTCTCAATGGCATTTCTATTTCTTAATTTATAAAACGAATATTAACTTATTGGTGACCAAAACCCATGCCCTAAAATGTATTAAATCATAATGAAGTCCTCTTACAAATAAACTATAGAAAATTAATGTGTAGATTCTAAATTGATCATGAAATTTACTAAATCACAAGACTATAAGCTACTGTACTAAGCTACAGAAGCTAATTCATCACCGAGAAGACATAACATCAACATGCAAAAGGAAATTTTCTCTTCATAATAATACTTTCTACTGGTTTTTGGAGAAATTTATGGTCTCAATGGAATTAATATTTCTTAATTGCTAGAATGAAGATCAACTTAGTAGTTCCCAAAAACACATGCCCTAAAATGTCTCAAATCATAGCGAAGTCCTCTTACAAAGAAACTATAGAAATAATGTGTAGATTCTGAACTACTCATGAAATTTACTAAATCATAAGTGATCTGAATCTGAATTTTAGTTTTTCCATGCTAATTTCATCTTCGAAATTACAAATATTTTGTTGATCTCTTGCTTCATGTGCATAGGTTCCTTGAGGTGTTTGTGAGTGTTAAACAAGCAAATGTATTGAGCTTCATGTTAAATTCATGAGCATTTTAACTTCAAAACATAATACTAAACAATAGTAATAACATGTATAGGAAACCATCAAATGACCCATTAACACAATGTTTTGATGAAGGATTTCACCCCTCCTGGGCTACATCTCCTTGGACCAGTTCCATGGCTTAGGACTTTATATTAACTCAAATGTGAAAAAAGTGATATTTACATTCATGTACTACTCCTGAAACCCACTTCAATGTGTTTAGAACATCCAAATCATCTAGAATAGACTCTTATTGAGCTCAGTTTGGTTGAATTTTTCAAAATTTATGGCCTCCTCAATTCTGGCCTAGGAAACCCCACTAAAATTGGAGAAAACTCCAGCTAGGGCTGCTAAATTTTTGGGTACAGCCAAATTTGGGGGCTCTACCATTTTTTCCACTGAATTAAATTGAAGTTTAATTAAATTAATCCTGGTTTAGTGCTAATCATGCTCTAACCAAATCCTAATTTAAATGTGGATTAGCGCAATTTTAAACAGGGATTATGGGAAATTAAACCCGCATTAATTTTTTACCCCGCACATAAACAATCGCCTCTACCTTTGGTCATAGTGGAAAGTAGGGAAAATTTTAAGGATGGAAATTTATCTTAAAGTTCGTAGAAATTATATAACTAATGCGTTATATATCCAAGATTCTCCTGATAACACACTATTTTAACTTCATGCACAATACAAATCTATTCCACCATCGATCATCACATGCAAAAATTAAGTCAATTGAAAAGCACACATGAAACCATAAAAAATCACACACATTAACACAGTGTTTTAACGAGAAAACCTACAGCTAAAAACCCCAACTATCTGTATATAGTATATTTCATAGAGATCATGTAACAATCCTCATACAAAGCTAATCATATCAAGCTCTCAGTACAACACAATCGCTACACACTAATCAGGCCCGATCTAGCAAATCCATGCACCGATCTATGCCACCTGCTAGCCTGCCTCTACTGCGCAATCCTTGCTGAAGAATGGATCTAAATGAACTCGAATCCACCTGGATTTCACTGCGCAATCCTTATTGGCATCTCTACTGAGTGTTGGATGCAATCAATGCATCACTATAGTCACAACTGATAGTCATCTTTCCCTTTCACTTATCTCTCCATTGGTCTCCACTAAAACTGTCCATGCACTGTAGTTAACTGATGTATTCTTCAGTTGATTAATGAGTTAATATTTAGTGAATTAATTATTAATTAATTCACACCACTCTCACTAGTGTATCAATCAGTTAGACTATATACAACTAGCTCAATTATGTCTAACTGAGTTACACTGAACACAACTCCACCAACTACTTCTATAACTCCACCAAACTCTATCACATGAGTTCTAACTGAAGTCCTCCATGCAATAGTTCCACTAAACCCTCAGGAATAGCGTAATTCCTTCTGTCAGCTCCTGTGCCACATCTGTGCACTTAACTGAAGTGCTCCAAGAGAATAAGATAATGTTTAGAGTCCAAATATTATTAAGAGCTAATAATATTCGACATATCTATTTTTAGACTAGAAATCTAAAAATAGATTCCGCCCAATATGTCTAAAAATAGAAGTCCATCTATTTTTCTAGCTTGACCAACTATCCACAAATAGCATCCTGCAACTCGTAGAATATGATTGACATGTCTAAAAATAGACTTGCGCCAAAAATAGCCTGTGAGCCCACTTAGTGAAGGCGACTCTTTTCACTAAGCTCATCATCTTGTTGAATCTCAACACCCTCTCTCAACAAGATAGGGATTATCTGCCACCCCGATCCTGTCTCTATGGTATTTGAATTTGCTCCTGGTGAGCACCTTCGTCAGAATATCAACATCCTAATCCTCCTTGGGAATGTAAGATAGCAACATGATCTTCCGCTGCACACAATCTCTGATATGATGGTACCAGATGTAAATATGTTTAGATCTATCATGAAGTACTATATTAACCGAGATTTTAATGCAACTCTGATTATCAAAATATATCACAGTAGGATCTAAGTGTGAACTAAACAACCCAACTAGGATCTTTCTCATCCATATAGCCTCGCATGCAGCCAAACTTGCTGTCATGTACTTGGCCTCCGCTGAACTGAGTGCCACGGATCTTTGTTTCCTTCTGTACCAAGAAACTGCTGTAGAACTGATACTGAATATCCCTCTAGATGTGCTCTTTCTTTCCGTTGGGCTTCCTACCCAATCTGCATCCGTGAAGCCATGTAGATTCACCTCATCCGATTGTCTGTACCACAATCCATATCTTGATGTGCCTCTGAGATACCTCAATACATGCTTGCCTACCTTCCAAAAGAGCTTGGTAGGCTTAACCATAGCTTGTGAAAGTTGGCTAACAGCATAGCTTATGTCCGGTCGTGTATTGACTGTTGGGGTTCCTATGTTTTGGCCATATTGGAAAAACCAAAAGATAAGACAACATCAAACTGCTTTGGGATTCAAGGATCTAGCCCTCCTGAATCCAGAGAGGGATCTCTCTATGAATGAGTTTAAAGATGTGATCGTTAAAACCTGAAATGTGGTATTAGGCTAGTTATGAAGAGCATGGGTTTTGTTTGTTTGTTTTTGGTTGGACAGAGACATGATGAAGGTGAGGGCAGTTCAAAATAAAGGGTGAAGATATATGCAAATGAAGGAATGATTCGGCTGACAGGAAAGGCAAAGACAGTTTTAACCCATTGGGCTATGGAGTCATAGGAGGATTTTAATTGGAAAACAAGGTTCAAGAAGGATCTATGGAGCAAGTCACTTATGTCAAAGGATCTCTTAAAGTGATTTATGGAATGAAACAGATAGGAAATGGAGAAACAAATAAATGAAGAACAGTGAACAACCTAAGATCAAATAAGTGGTTTCAAACTATTTTTCTTCGGCATGTACTTAGGGAAAACATAAAAGTATTTTGAGATCAGGTAAGTGCTTTTAAACCAGCCTGCATTGAAGTAATTTTAGTTGGAAAACATTTTTAAAAACAGTTGGAATAACTTAAGATCAGGTGAGTGCTTTCAAACTACCCTCCTTTCAGCATATTCTATAAGAAAAACATAGATAACAGTCACAAAGAGAAATTTAGATTAGGAAAGCACTTTGAAACCAACCTGCTTCAATATAATTTTTAAGGAGAACTTTCAAATGAAGAAAACATGCAAATAAAGCTTTCAGTAAGAGTAGGGTACTGTTGAGAGTAAATCCTAGATCTACGTTTGCTGCTCTTTATCAGAGAAAGTGGATAGAGTGAAAAACATTAAAGAAAATAACAATTGACACTGAGGAACACATCATCATTGACACAAATCAGGATCCCATAAATCAACAGCTTGTATTTGATGTTCAAACTAGTTAGAATCAGCAAGCTTGGTGGGTTTCTACAACTTCGAACTTCTCATATCAGCTTATGTATCTTCAAGTCACAAACAGGGCATCGGTAGCTTCAAAAAATATTACATGCATTCAGATGTCTAGAGACCAACATTTTCTCACCTTCTACATAAGTATTTATAGAAGAAAGAGGAGGTGGGATCTGGTAAAAGATCTATCGGGTCAATTAATACAGATTGATGACTTCTCGGCCTTTGAGGGCCTCGATGAAGAAATTTACAAGTGTTTATCTGCATTAATTGATTTACACTTAGGATTAATATCGGTGGGAGATTTTGTTGACTTTTGAGGCTCTGTGTCATGTTGAAGTAACTCTGTTTCTGCTCCCCGAGGCCTAATGATCGAAAATATTTGTTTCTGGGCTGTTCTTAATCTTTAAAATAGTTTTTCCAACAATTAGAGATAAGATCTTTGATTTGTATTAATTGTTTAGTTGTCTTCGGGAAAACACCTCTTATTTCAGATAATGAATAAGCCTTCTTTGATTTCTGTGAGGCTGCAGGTGCCTTTAGGAGCTGGAGAGGGTTCGATTAGCCTCTGCTTGGGGTGGTGGAAGCTTTCTCGAATCAACAATTGTTTTCGTCTCTTCCTAAAACACCTTTAAGTTACTTGAGATCTGTGTTTTAGGTCTGATCAAGCTTATCCTGTGTCTTCTGGTCTCTATGACGTCTTTATCCATGGATTTAGGCTTTGATTTGTTGAATGTGTGCCTTTATCCATGGATTTAGGCTTTGATTTGCTGAATGTGTGCCTTAATCCTTCAAACTGTGCTAGGAAATCTTCAAACACTGATACTATTTGATTCTTTTATGTATTGCTGTGTCTTGTTGATGTGCAGGCCGTGCAGGGCTCATATGACATCAATGCCTCATGAAAAATTGATGAGTCATGGAGTTTGAGCCCAGAAAATGGTTCCCTTTGATGAATCAAAGGCGTGGGAATCGTCATTCCCAGCCTTCGGCTTTTCTTTCAATATAATGGAGAACCATTATCACCTGCAAAACACGAAAAAAATTAAGAAATCCTGCGTTTTGGGTTAAAATACTTTAGAGGGTGAGGGGAGGAGTGTAGCCGTTGGATGGAATCATCCAACAGTCGGGATTTGTTAGAGATAGTAAAAAAGGAGAGTGGAGGAAAAGAATAAATCAGATCCGTCGATCGCGCGGAGATCGATGGTGGGGATTATTCGAAAAACATAAAGTGGAAGGGCGAAAGGCAATGAAAACATGCGGGAAATATCTGGGCTGTCCGATCTGGACACATGGGTGATCCAGATTCAATCGGAGGATTGCAATCGGCAGGGAGAGAATAAGGGTGCGATGGAAATCACCGATGCGATTGCACGATCGGGGAGGGTGATGCGATTGCGCGTTAATCGTTGATCTGAGGATCAGATCAACGATGGGGAATGAATTGGAGGGATGGCTAATTGAGGGAACAAACAAACGTACCAAATGAAAATTGCGATGCTACGCAGGCCGTTTGATCGGCTCCAGATCAACAACAGATATTGCTTTAATTGTGCCCCGGCGGAAAATCTTTGAAACATATGAAAAACCCAAATTTTCAAATAATACAAAGTTTTGGTGGATCAGGGCAGAATATATATATATATGAAGTGGCTAGTGCTCGATTGTAGGGCCGTTAGATGTATGGAATATGATGGGCCCGGGGCTTATGCATATGAGGGCTAATCGGAATCGGAGGTCGGGCTCAGGCTTTTCAATCTAACCATTCAGAATACTCTGATGCGATTAAGCGCCTTAGGACTTTAACCTTTGGTCCTGGGCATGAGTTATATGAAGTAGAAAGGCAGGGGGTCGAGTTTATATATATAGGACCCAATCGCATTGGAAAGTTTGATGCGGGTGTTACCCATTGTGAATTTCTCCGATGTGATTGCTCTTCGGTTCTTTTTGATCTACCCATTTTTACATTAAAAAACATAACTCTGGCGCATTAGACCAAACTTTGGGTAAAAAGGTTTTTGGATCTACAAAGGAAAAAATGAATCAGGAATGGATTTTTTCAATGATTTAGTGCCTGATTGTGGGCCCACGGGTTATATGAGATAACAATATGATCGGGGGTTGTGACACACACGGCTAATCACATCAGAATTTTTTATTTAACCAAAAGAATTGTGCGCTTGGTTTCTTGCGATGCGATTAAGCATTTGAATGGTTCAGTTCTTGGTTCTAGGGTGCAGGTACGTGGAGGGGAAGTGGTTTAAGACTTAGCCCAAGGGGGCTTAAGTCTAAAAATAAAAAAATGGGTTTTATGGATTTTCAAAGGGTTTTGAGGGTTTCGATATAGTTTAAAAAGAAGTTTTAAACTATGCAAGGTGGATTTTATGAAGGGGGAAATGGAACAAAGGAAAAAATAGAGGAAAATGATGGGGAAAAAAGAGTGAAAATGAAGGTTAGTCTTTGAGTGGAGGAAGGGGAGACAAGGGGATTTTACAGCAATATTTCCATGGAGTTTTTAGCAGAATTTCTGAGTTCTGAAGGGAAATAGTAGTGAAGATTTTCAGACAAGGGCATGAGATGTTCCAAAGGTTTCAAGAATTTTTTTTTGGCAATGAAACTATTTCTTGAAGGCTGAACAATGTTTTGGCCACCTTTTGATAGAACACATTTTATAGGTGGCCAAAATTGACTAGATACATGAGCGAACCAACCAAATGTCGATAAACAGTGGCATCCATTACCTTTGCCGATGTAGCATCCTCTTTCCTCCAACCACTAGGAAGAGGAGTGTCGATAGGCTTATAGCCTTACATGTTGAACTTCTCTAGTATCTCCCAGGCATACTTGCCTTAAGACAAAAACAATGCATCCTTCCGCTTCCAAATTTCCAATCCCAGGAAATAATGAAGGAGGCCCAAGTCCTTCATCTCAAACTCCTTTGCAAGATCTACCTTGCATGAGTGTATCAACATTTCATCACCTCTTAGTATCAAATCATCTACATAAAGTACAATGATCAACAACTTACCCTCCACCACAATCTAGTATAGGTTCAGATATGCCTCACTCTTGGATAATCCAAGTCTGGTGAAATAATTGTCTATCCGTGTTTACCAAGCACAAGGTGCTTGTTTCAGCCCATACAGTGCTCTTTTGAGCCTACATACATGCGAATCTCTGCTGAAGATTTCAAATCCTTTAGGATGCTCTATGTACACCTCCTCCTCAATGAATCCATTGAGGAATGCAGTCTTCACATCCATCTAATGAATGTGCCAACCCATTTGCGCTGAGAGAGAAAGGATGGTCCATATGGAAGAATACCTTGCGACAGGTGCAAAGGTTTCTTCATAGTCGATCCCCTCGATTTGTGAGAAGCCCCAGGCAACAAATCTTGCCTTTTACTTCTCGATGCTCCCGTCAGCAGCTTGCTTCACTTTGTAGATCCATCTCGTACCTACCACTGATTTCCCTTCCGGCCTTGGGACAATCTCCCATGCACTGTTTTTGACAATTGAATCATACTCTTCCACCATGGCATCTACCCATGCAAGGTCCTCCATAGCTTCCTCGAAAGAAGATGGTTCTGTCATGATAAACTTGCTCATCAGAGCCATGTATCTAGTAAATCAGTCAGGTGACTGTCTCTATCTGCGTTGTGATGTAGGGGCTCCTACATTCTACACTGCATCAAGATTTAGTCGCTCAGCTTCTGTAGTGCGCTTCCGCCCTCTAATGGTTGGTGCTACATGAGTGGTTTATTCCACTCCATGAACCTCCTCTTGTGTCTGATCCACATCCTGAGGCTCATCTTTAGGAAATAGTAGCTCCTCATCTGCATGCAAGTGTAGCTCCCTCTCAAGCGACAACTTCATGGCTTTCTCCTCATGAAATTTGATATCCCATCACAAAACAGTCTTTTGACTGTCTGGAAAATACACATGATAATTGTGGGGTGTTTCTGTGTACCCCACAAATATCCCAACCTCTGCGGTCGAATCCAACTTCTTCCTGGCATCCTTCGTCACATGAATGTAAACAGGTGAGCCAAAAATCTTCAAATGAGAAATATCAGGCCTCTTACCAGAAAATGCCTCTTTGGGTGTACTCATGCCAAGTACTCTATGAGGACAACGGTTTTTCACATAAACTGCAGTGTTGCATGCTTCGGCCCATAAGTGTATGGGATGGCCCTGATCATGCAACATCGCCTGTGCAACACCTATGATCGTTCTGTTATTTCGCTCTGCGACCCTATTCTACTGTGGGTTATGAGGCACTATGAGCTCTCTTCGAATTCCTTTTGTGTTGTAAAATTCTTTGAATTCGCCAGAGATCAATTCACCACCATTATCGCTCCTAAGAGCCTTCACCTGCTTCCCCGAATCTTTCTCAACCAGTGCCTTGAACTCACAAAACTTTGAGAATGTCTTGCTCTTCTTCTGCATGAAGAAGATCCAACACTTATGAGAAAATTCATCAACAAATATCACATAATACTTGTGCTTTGCTGTCGAAGCTACTGAGAAAGGTCCACACACGTCTGTGTGAATTCTCTCAAGGATCGTCATGGCACGACTATCCTTCTCATGAAAGGTGGCTTTCACAAATTTTCCCAAAGTACATCCCTTGCACTGATCCGACTGTGCAAATGTACCTTTAGGAAGCCCAGTAGAAATCTGCTGCAAAATTTTCAAAGCGCCATGGTGAAGATGGCCCAATCTCCTATGCCACAATTCACCCTCATCCCGGCTCACCACTCCTTCTGCTTTGCTTTCCATTGCTGCACAGTGATCTACCTGCAATTGATAAAGTTTCTTAACTCGAACCCCTATCCTTTGGGTTTCACCAGTTGCCTTACTGCACAAGAAAGCCTTTCCCTCGCTAAAGACAACATCATATCCCTTGTCTTCCAACATCGCCACAAAGATCAGATTCTTCTTCAATCCTGGAACATGCATGACATCCTTCAAGATGAAAGGTTTTCCAGACTCCCTCTCAAAGGAAATGGTCCTGATACCAGTCTCACTGTATCTACCATCATCGCCCATCTTGATTTGCACTCCAAGATACTTCTCATCCAGATCAGTAAACAAATCTTTGTCTCCAGTCATATGGAAAGATGCACCACTGTCAAGAAACCACACTGATCCCATCACACTTGAGACCAAGCATGCGATCAACAAAAAATCCAGCTCAAAATGCGAGGCTAAGGCCTCTCCAGCTGCAGATCCAACAACCTGCTTATTTTTCTTCTTCTATGGACAATTAGTGGCGTAATGTCCGTGTTGGTGACAGTGAAAGCACTTCACCTTGGAAAAGTCCTGCTTCTTGCCTTTCGTACCGGATTGAGAAGGATTTTTCTTTCCCTTCCCTTTCCTTGCTTTGGCAGCCAAAGCGAAATTTTCTTCATCTTCATTCTTCGATGAAGATCCATCCTTGGTACTCCACCTTATCTCCTCCTACACAAGATCCGACCAAAGTTGCTCCCATATTGGTAGTTTCTCCCGACCATTGACAGAGTCCTTGTAGGAATTCCAAATCTTCGGAAGCCCAAGAAGAGCCAAGCTCACCAATTCCTCTTCATCTACAGTAACCCCCACACTTCCCAACTCATCTCTGCACTGGACAAACTTCGTGAGGTACTTGGGTATACTGTCATCTTTCTCCATTTTTATTTTCCTGAGTTTGTCTTTAAGTGCCAACTTCCTCTGGTCTCTTTTGCTTTGGAATAAGTATGTCAAATATTTCCACATCAAGAATGGAGAAGCCTTACCATGAAGGCTGGAAACTATGTGGTCCTTCACACCTTCCAACAAAATCCTTTGACATTTTTCTGTCTTCTTTTGCCATGCGTCAAGTGCGGCAACATCGCTAGAACCAGGCTTTGGAATATCAACATCTATGAACTCCTTCAACCCATTATCATCCAGCACCACCTCCATCCCGTCCTTCCATGCAATATAATTTGAGCTGCCCTCAAGGGAATACTCCAATCGCAATCTGTTGGAATACATTTCAATGAATGCTCAACTTTGACACCAAGAAAACACCGCAGCAAATTCGAATTCCACCATCACAAAACTCGACCGCTTCAATAATTGCAATTTCTCTGATCAATATCACTCTAATACCATGTAGAAATTATATAAATAATATGTCATATATCCAAGATTCTCCTGATCACGCACTATTTTAACTTCATGCACAATACAGAATCTATTCCACCATTGATCATCACATGCGGAAATTAAATCAATTGCAAAGCACACATGAAACCATAAAAATTCACACACATTAACACAATGTTTTAACGGGAAAGCCTGAATCTAAAAACCCCAAATATCTGTATATAATATATGTCATAGAGATCATTTAAAAATCCTCATACAAAGCTGATCATATCAAGCTCTCAGTACAATACAATCGCTACACACTAATCAGGCCCGATCTAGCAAATCCATGCACCGATCTCTACCACCTACTAGCCTACCTCTACTGTGCAATCCTTGCTAAAGAATGGCTTTGAATGAAATTGAATCCACCTAGCTTGCACTGTACAATCCTCATTGGAATCTCTACTGAGTGTTGGATGCAATCAATGCATCACTATAGTCACAACTGATAGTCATCTTTCCCTTTCACTTATCTCTCCACTGGTCTCCATTGAAACTGTCCATGCACTGTAGTTAACTGATGTATTCTTCAGTTTATTAATGAGTTAATATTTAGTGAATTAATTATTAATTAATTCACACCACTCTCACTAGTGTATCAATCAGTTAGACTAGATACAACTAGCTCAACTGTGTCTAACTGAGTTAAACTAAACACAACTCCACCAACTACTTCTACAACTCCACCAAACTCTGTCACATGAGTTCTAACTAAATTCCTCCATGCAATAGCTCCACTAAACCCTCAGGAATAGCGTAATTCCTTCTGTCAGCTCCTGTGCCACATCTGTGCACTTAACTAAAGTGCTCCAAGAGAATAAGATAATGTTTAGAGTCCAAATATTATTAAGAGCTAATAATATTCGACATATCTATTTTTAGAATGGCAATCTAAAAGTAGATTCCGCCCAATATGTCTAAAAATAGAAGTCCATCTATTTTTCCAACTTGACCAACCATCCACAAATAGCATCCTACAACTCATAGAATATGATCGACATGTCTAAAAATAGACATAGTCTAAAAATAGACTTGCGCCAAAAGTAGCCTGTGGGCCCACTCAGTGAAGGTGACTCTTTTCACTAAGCTCATCATCTTGTTGAATCTCAACAAAGTTTAGAAACCTTGGTGAATCTTACGAGTCCCTAATATTCAAATTTTAAAATGTTTGGTGATATTTTTTTAAATATATCCAAATTTGTAATGACTTTATATGGTCTCTATAAACCTTTTGTGATTTTTAGGATAACATAATTTAATATTATAAAATTTGGGCGAATCACTTTTAGAGAAAAATGGAAATTGGCGAATCATTTTTTTTTGGAGAAACCATGGAAAATTAGTCCACCTGCGAATATTAGCCCCTAAAAGTTTCCATGGTGGAAAGGTCATGTGGGGAGGGGGCTGGCCCCCTCCATACCCTCACTAGTCAAACCTTACGAATTCAAATATATGTCTAGGGCACAATATGTTAAGAAATATAGCTGCGGGTTACTGGTAATGTGGCAAGCTCACTTGGGGGAGGTCGTGGGGTTGAGCCTTGACCTCTAACCTTCCACTTGCATTAATTTTTGAACCATAAACATTATATGATATCCGACCTAAGTAAATATGACATATTTTGGACTTTGACCATTGATAATTGCAATTTCGGCCTTGAAATTGGTCCACTAGAGGGGGCACATTGCGGCCCCTGGTTGCACCACAAATGGGCCTCTAGTTGGACTATCCCATCCATTAAAAAAAATTCATTCTACCATTAAAATTCAAAATTTGACCTCAGGACAATATATAAAAAAATTTCACCTTAATCGAAATTTTTCGGTGAATCCTGCAGTGACACTTGTCATAGTTTCATTGGGAAAAAATGATAAAATATTTCCAAAATATCCTTTTCTTTATTGAATAGGCAGCCATGTCAGCGTTCTATCCTTTCTGCAATTTTTTTAGTTGTTTAGGAAAATGAACAACAACCTCTATCTTCCTCATCCAAAGTCAGTTTTCGATGAAACGAATTGCGCCAGATTCCTGGTGACAAGATCTTCGATGTTGTTTAGTTTCCAATCGATTCTAAAATATTCCATTTTTAGCTTTAACATTGAGCACTTGATCATTCCTCCCCACTAGAAGCCTGTTGGACCCCAAAATCTCTTTGATTACTGATCATGTGGATGAGGGTACAATTCCCACACCCTTCTAGTCTCAATCTACTGAAATTTTCCCATTTTTATTAACTTGAGATTTTCACAAAAACTAAGCTTTTTCCTTGACTCTCGAGACCCTCTCTTGCTATTATAGACACCATCATGCTGCAATTTACCCAAATTTGTAGAGCAACAATATTTCCTTGTAGAAAGAAACTTATTCCCACCTCAGTCATCAATCAAAGGAAACTTAAAAACTGTCTCACCTCACACACTATCGTCATGGCGATTCTTAGCTGCTCTTGCTTTATACTTGTGTCAAATCTTGACCAAGTATTTTCACCATTTCCATGTACCCTTTGGAAAAAAAAATCACTTGTGGAACCTATGCCTTCTTTGTCAAATTTCTTTGGCACTTTCTCTTTGACCTTTTCACTCTCTTTCATCGGCATCCTATTTCCAACACTGCTCAACCCTGATGTTGACTGGTGAAAATATTTCACATCTTGTTTACCTCCTTTCAAAGGAAACCTGTTAGAGTCTTGAAAAAACTCATTACAATAATAAGAAACTTTAATGAAATCAACTTGTTCATTCGATGCATATTTTTGAATGGTATCATTCAAAACATCTCTATGCTTGATCATTAACAAAGTGAAATTTTGACTTGCATTCACTATTCGCTTCATTTCTCCTGCATGTATAAGAGACAAAATTGTCTTCTTCTTATGCGCTCTATCTACATACTCAATTCCATCTTTAAACAAGTGATACCTATTCTCATGGTGATGAAATAATTCTTTCCTATCATAAAGATAAGGACTTCCCAAAACAATACCTGAAATCTCAAGTGATACTACATCAAGTTCAACTTCATCAAGAAATTTTGAATTGATGGAAAACCTTAGTATGCACTTCCTTGTTACTTGCAAATTTGCATTCTTGCATATCCACCCTAAAGGATAAGGTCTTGGATGTATAAAATTTTCAAGGTTTAGCTTCTTAACTAAGTCTTTGGAAATCAAATTAGCTTGAGAACCACTATCAAATAGTGTGTCTATCTTGGTATATTTAGAAACAAATCTAATATGGAAAATTTCAATTCTTGTATCTTCATCTTGAGTTACGTTGGAACAACTTGAAGAACTAGTGCTTTCTATGTTATTACCTTTCAAACCCATGGCTGTAATCTTGGTTTCATCTCGTGAATATGAACCTAAGTCATGTTCAATGATTGCAACGATTTTCTCCTTTTCTTTGGCTTTCATTTTTCTTGGCTTCAACTCTAGATGAAGCTGACAACAATGGTCTTCATCATGGCCATTCTTCGAAAAATATTTACAAGTGAGTTTCTCTTTCTCTATTTTGATAGAGCTATTTCTCTTTCCTCTTCCATTAAACTTGCCCTTTACTTTACCCTCATGCTCAAGGAAACTTTTTCTTTTCTCATCTACATTCAGTTTCCCTCTTGCTTCTAAATGTGTGGCTTGAACACAAACCTCATCTAATTTTGTGGAATTGAACATGAGAATAGTGTGTCTAAGGAAACTGTGAAAACCCCCAATATACTTTAACAAAGTTTCTTGAGAATACAAATTAATACCCAAAATAATAGCTCTTCTCCTAAATTCATGAGTATTACTACACACACTTTTCCCTTTCAATTTCTCTAAAATTCTTCCAGTCCATAATGGATTTTTTCATGTAAGCTAGAGGATAAAATTTCCTTTTAATGGAAGTAATAAAACTTGACCAAGACATTGAGATATTACCGTGGTTTTTAATCTCTTCTTAAGTCCTTGCTTCCCACCGTACAAGTGTTGATCCTTTCATCCTCAAAGAATCTAATTGAATATTTATGTCATCTTCTTGAGGGTTCTGAATTCTAAAATAAACCTCCAATTGACGAATCCAATTGTCCAATTTCTCTTCATTTACCTCGCCATTATACATTGGAAGCTCAAATTTGACATCAAGTTGAGTAAGGGAGTTGTTCCTCTTGTGGTTTTTGAGCGAGTATGTGTGGTTTTGGCTATGGAAGTGGAAGATGGTGTCGATGGTGAAGATAAGGATGATGATGAAGGTGGTGGAGATGGAGGAGGCTTTCCTTCACTTCCGTTTGAATCCTTCTCTTCATATTTTTTTTTTCTAAGGTTCCCTCTCCATGTGGAGAATTATAATTCTCTCCAACCATCCTGGTGTCCCTCTCCTCAAAGAGGATCCTAAATATTTCAATTATTTAATAGAAATCCTTCTTATATGATTCCTCTTTTGAAATATCTTCAGTCCCTCCAACACATGACATGATGTCTATGGATCCAATCTCAACTTCTGGTGCAACTTATACCTATTTAATCTCAGCTAGAGATAAAAATTGAGGTGCTTCAAGTGCAATTGTGAGTGGAAATTTGGGTGGAGATGGTGCCCTTGTGGCTCTCCTTTTTATGGTCCTAACCTCCTGACTAGCAACCAATAGTTTCCCTTCTCCTCTCTGCAACTTCAACCTTGTAAGCATCACAAATTTGCAACCATTAAAACCCTACTTGCACAAAAATAATACAAATCAAGAAAATAACCTTTCAACCTTTCAAACTGGATCTAATACCACCTTGATCTAAATTTGGATGTTAGTTTTTCTATGCTAATTTCATATTCAGAATTATAAATATTTTTCTTATCTCTTGCTTCATGTGCATAGGTTTCTTGAGGTGTTTGTGAGTGTTAAACAGGTAAATATATTGTATTTAATGTTAAATTCATGAGCATTTTAACTTAAAACCATAATATTAAACAACAGTAATAACATGTATAGGAAACCATAAAATGATCCATTAATAGAGTGTTTTGATGAAGGAGTTCACCCCTCCTGGGCTACATCTCCTTGGTCTAGCTTCCATGGCTTGGACCTTTGTATTAGCTCATATGTGAAAAAAATTATGTTTACATTCATCTAATTCTCTTGAAACCTGCTTCAATGTGTTCAGATTATCCAAATAATCTAGAATAGACTCTTCTTGAGCCCAATTTGGTTGAATTTTGAAAAATTTATGGCCTCCTCAATTTTGGCCTAGGAAACCCCACTAAAACTAGAGAAAAATCTAGTTAGGGCCGCTAAATTTGGGGGCAACACCGAATTTTGGGGCACCGCCAGTTTTGCCACCGAATTAAGCTATAGTTTAATTAAAGTTAAGCCTGGTTTAGCACTAATCTCGCTCTCACCAAATCCGAATTTAAATTTGGATTAGCATGGTTTTAAACAAGGATTATGAGTAATTAAACCCACATTAATTTTTAACCCCGTGCATAAAAAATCTCCTTCGCCTTTGGTCATAGTGGAAAGGTTATGTGGGGAGGGGGCTGGATCCCTCCATACCCCCGCCGATCAAACCTTACGAATTCAAATATATGCCGTGGGCATAATATGTTAAGAATTGAAGTTGTGGGTTATTGGTAATGTGGCACACTTGCTTGGGGGAGGTCGTGGGGTCGAGCCTCGACCTCCGCCCTTTCGCCCGTATTAATTTTTGAACCATAAACATAATATGATATCTAACCTTTGTAAATATGACATACATTTCAGACTTTGACCATTGATAATTTCAATTTCAGCCTTGACCTTGGTCCACTAGAGGGGGCACCTGGTTGCACGTCCACCCCTGGTTGTGGAAAGTTTGGGTTAGGGTGAAAATTTCTCATATATTCTCCTAAGGTTGAATTTCAAATTTTAATGGTGGAATGAAATTTTTTTAATGGTTGGGATATCCCAACCATTAAAAAAATTTCATTCCACCATTAAAATTCGAAATTTGACCTTAGGAGAATATATGAAAATTTTTCACCCTAACCCAAACTTTCCGGTGAATCCTACAGTGACACTTGTCACAGCGTCATTGGGCGAAAATGATATAATATTCCTAGAATATTCTTTTCTTTGCTGACTAGGCTACCATGTCAGCATTTTATCCTTTCTACAATTTTTTTAGCTGTTTAGAAAAAATTAACAATAGGCCCTGTCTTCCTTATACGGATTCGGTTTTGGATGAAACAAATTACATCATATTCTTAGCGATGAGCTCTTTGCTATCGTTCAATTTCCAATCGATTCTAAGCACTTCCATTTTTTAGCTTTAACACTGAGCATCTAATCAACAAGACTAGAAGCTACTCTATTGTTCTGCAAAATCTAATTCAAAATCAAGAACACATAACATCAACATGTAAAAGGAAACATCACACATGCACAAAAATTTATCCACGGGAAAAAAATTGTTCAAAACAAATTATTATATGTATTGCATTAATCAAAGAATAGAGATGAAAAACAATGCTTTCTAAAGCCCTAGCACAACCTGCAAGTGCATAGTATATCTTTCTACCAGTCTAAATGAGCCTGACTAATACTTATCCATATTTTCAAGCCTCCAAGCTCCTATTTTCTTGTGCCATTCCTTGAGAAATTAGCCCCTATGTTTTAGGGAAATTCCTCAATTGGATTGCGCAATTACTGTAGGCCCATTCTTTGATTGCATGGACTACATGTACACATGGAACTAGTCTACAACTGATACTACACTTCCTTGGAATATCCATATCAACTAGGTAACTCGAATTCTTTGCATGCATCTGTTATTTTTGGCTGATTGATCAATTAACTAGATGACCACTAAGTGTGATTGAAGTTACACTACAGAACTTGAGCTTCCACTAGTTTCTCCAACAATTAGAACTAGTTTAACTTATAATAACTCAACTCAACTAAGAAAGATTTCTACAAATTAGCAATCAATCATACTGAACTGAACTAAAGCTTTCCCAACTCGCATTATATGAGTTAACTAAGTGGAAAGAGTCATGTCACGTTAGTTAACTACCTCCAATATTCTACTGATTTGGAAATTCAAATTTTCTCTAGTTTGACCAAAGCAAGGTCAAACTGATATTTTCTTGCTGCATTTTCAACAGAAACGTCCAAAAAATTGGTTCAAAATGCGCTAAAAAAATTGTGTACTTGCAATAGTCAATTCAAGACCCAGTGAAACCATTACCCATAAAAGATAACCAAAATGTAAAAAAAAATGACCTCCACGCAAATGTTCAAGACACCACATGGGTCGTAGATAATAAGAGTAGATGATGTGAGTTTTTTTCACCCTTGATGATGAACATGGGAGCATTTATATAGTTTTTGGGAAATGTCTATGTGGGTCAGTCGAGGTGCCTTCTAGGGAGTCGACATGAAAATTTTGGAGGAAAACATTCAACCCATATTTAATATTTGTTTTGAATTCTAAAACCAATTCAAAATTTAAACTTTAAAACCTACATTTAATATTTGGTTATGAATTTCAAAACCCTCCAAAATATTTAAAAACTCTTTAATAAAAGTTCCTTTTTGACACAATTTCGTGTAGTGATTCTAACCAATTATATGTTGCCACATCATCCCCTTTTTTGGGAAAAATGACCACTCGGTGGGTCCACCAACTTAAATTAGACATATCTCTCAAACTAGAAGGAGTCTCGTGGTGTGTCACATACCACCTAATTCAAATTGACGATCAGAAAACAATGGTGAGGATCTCTAAGGAAATTCATTGATATAATTTTTCGAAAACCTTGAACAATTGTGAGGTACATTCACCATCCAAGGAATTCAAACCCTAGAAATAATGTTTCTAGCCATCCTTCAATTGGAGCTTCCAACTAATGAAATCCATACAAATATTAAGAGCATTCAACAAAATATGTTGACATCAATGATAACACCATTCAACAATACTCCCACTTTGAGACTCTTTATTGATGAGTTCTAACAACATCCTCCATGAGTGGTTCGAATCCTTGTGGAAAATTCCCCCATCTCTCTCTCCATGACCACAACCCATGTTTAGTGAAAGAAAAATATAATGTATTTCAGTCATACTAAATTTGAAGATAATATAATTATTTTCACTCATTTTGTTTATTCACATGGAAATAGTTTATTAAATCATTTATTGATGATTTTTTTCCAACTAATTTACCCTCTCAACTTGAACTATCTTAATAAATAATTTATTTATGAATTTTTTAAAACTATTTTACCTTGTTAAATGGAAATACTTTAAAAAATCACTTATTTATGTACTTTTTGATTAATTTTCTTAATAAATCATTTATTTTGATTTAGTTACCTAAATAAAGGTCATTAACCATTATTTTTGATTTTTTTCTCTCACAAAAATATTAAAATACCAAAATATAAGAAAGAAAGAGATATGAAGAGGATTCGAAATTCTTTGAGGATTCGATAGGTATCAAAGACAAGATTGGTAGAAGAGGAATACTATTATTTTAGGATTTGGAATCCAAGATAAAGATAGTCCTAAAAGGACATACCTAGTGAACATCCGGATGGGGAATGTGCCTTGAAGAGGTAGTGTGGTATCCCATGTAAAGCCTCCCAACATTATGATATATTATGAAAAAGATTTTGTAAAATTAAGGCCTTACTATGATCAAAATACTGTTTAAGATATTGATTCTTAAAGATTCCTTACCAATCGACTCTTCTTATTAAAACTATTTAGTTTGAGAATAACCTTGTACCATGTGTACAATTATGAATACCTCTGTAGTTAAGAGGAAGTGTTGGAAAATGTAACTAGTTTTGGTCTTCATAATCGTCAATGTACTCAAATCTATATGTATATATTATGTTAAAAGAAAAAGAAGAAAGACAAATATTACTTTTAAGCATGGGTTTCGTTCTCAATTTTGATGGTCTTCTAGGTAAAGAATGTTCTTCATGTTTCTAGGGTTTTTCATGTCAAAATAATATTTTTCTTGAGTTACGAGAGTCATTATCATTTGTATAAGATCCTATTTGGAAACATGTAACTTGTAAAATATATTTATTTTGAGTCTAGAAAGTCTTAAAAACCTCCAAGCACAAGTTGACATAGGAAATGAGAAGTTGTCCTAAAATAATGGATTTGAACCCCACACATGTGTATAAATAGAAGAAACATCTACAATATTTGACAACCAATTAAATGTATCTCATAAAAAAGTTCGATTTAAAGCAAGAAACATCAAGGAAGTAAGAATGCAGGTCTAGAAGGAAGGAATAACTCAAGAAGAAAGAAGAAAAAATGTTTTTGGGCCTTATTCTCTCCCACATGCAAAGGTTAGGGTTTCTGTAGCTTCAAGAAAGGATGAAAATTGTAGGTTTGAATTGCAGATCCAAATTACAGAAGGGAAATATACTTTGATTTGGAGACCTTGACTTGTTTTAAGGAAGTCTTTTTAAATAGTTGACACATTCCAGGATTAGGGTTTTTGTAGCTCTTACAGGACCTAAGTTGTAAGTCAAATTTATAGGTCAAAAATAGGGGTCCGAAGTTGAAGCTAGAAGCTAGTTGGAGTAGAATTGACCCTTGTTAGTTTGGATGATATATGACCTATTTGGAAGGGCTTTGTGGAGGGCTAACTTGGTGCTTGGAGGAGGACTTGGTCTAGGGTTTAGGGTCTTAATTTTCTCATTTGAAGAATATTCTATAAGAAGATAATAGATTCTTTCCAGGTTTTACCCTTTGAGGGTTTTTTTTGCTGGCTTGGAGCCTATATCTTGTGTCCATTGTATTTACTATTTTTTCTCTTGATAATTGTTTGATTAAAGGGCCTAATAAATAAACACAAGAAGATAAATAAAATTCACAGTCAATTATTAAGTTTAAGGATAAAAGTTGAATTAAAATCTACCCTACTGCATTCTCCAACACCTGGATGCTAGGGAATGCTTTCTTGTATTAGATGGTCCTCCTATTCCTTTCCTTTTATTGTCCCAAGAAACAAATAAAGAGGGATCTCCTTCTTCATGCTTTTGAATCCTCATTTTGGAGATAATCCTAGATTATTCTTGAGTACATTTTCCAACCAACTCATAAAATATCATAAATTTTTCATTGTTGCTTGTAGTAGTAATGAAGGTCTCCCAAATAGGGGGAAGACCTTAAAGAGTGACCAACACCAACTCTCTATCAGGTATAGGCTCACCAAAAATTTGTAATAAATCCCTTAAATGGGAATCCTCATGACATAGGATTGCAAAAATTCCCCTTTATTCATCTTGACGTCCTTGATTCAATTTTTCAAGGATAAGATGTGATTGAAATTATTTACCACATATATCCAAACCAACTTATCAAATATATCCTTAGTCTTCTTCAATTTTCCAACATAAGTAAGAAAATTATCTTTCAAAGAACCAATAAGATTTTTTTTGGCTTTGAGCTCACATTTATTATATTTGGACTTAGTAGCAGTAGGAGAATTTTCCATTGGCTCAGGTACTTTTCCTTCCACATATTCCAAAACATCATTGACATCCATTAAGACTTCCAACTTGATCTTCTAAGTGACAAAATTTGACGAGACACCCAACTTCTCTATGTCCTTGAAGTAAGGGGTAGAATTCTTGACCAAGTCGAATAGGCTAATTTAGTTTCTTTCAAAGATGATTTCTCTTGTTTCTTTATTCCTTGGGTTTGTCTTCATCTTAGCTCTAATACCATGTTAATTTTCCATTTTCTATGCTTAAAACAATCACTTAACTCAATCTTTTATTTAATCAGCAATCAAATTTAATATTCTAATGGTAAATAGTAATTGTAGATAAACCAATAAATGCAATGTATAACAGAAGAAAATCAAGAGCAATAACAAGAGACAAAAGATTTGGTAAAATACCAAGGAAAAACTTCACAAGGGGGAAAACCCTTTTAAATTGTTCTTCTATTAGATTGTCATCAAATCTTTAGCAGATAGATTACAATGGTCCAATTCATAAATAAATATTAAAGGTAAAACCTTTGAATATGCAATAAAACTAACCAACCAATATCCAAAAGATGAGCCTAATAGTCAAATTTTGTTAACAAGTCAAATATGAAATCCTAGTCTAAGTCAACAATAGTTGTAGCAGTCCTTAATGGTCAATGATTAATGGTCAATAGGCCTCCAAAATATCTCTTTCAAATGTAAACAAATGCAACCTTCAATTCTGGTCAAAGTGAAATAAAAAATTCCCAAAATAGTCCTCCAAATTCAGTCAAAGTCAAAGTCAAAGTCTACTAAAACTCTAGTTGTAGATCTGCAATCAGCCAAGGTCAAAGTTCCTAGAAAATTTCATCCTCCTTGCTAAATAATTTGAACTCAAATTAGATGCAAAATATGAAGTTAAACCAATCCCAAACTCCAAAAAGTCAACACTGGTCAAAGGATGGTAAAAGAAGAATTCAACCCAATAAAAAATATTTTATCTCCTCCTCGCACTTGTGAAAGAGACCTACAATTTTCAAAAGAATTAAAACCTCCTATTGAAGAAGAAGATGTGTGATGTTGGTGTCCAAATGAAGGGAAATTGAGGTGTATTTTTATGCTTCTTTGGAGACCCAATTTTTCCTTTTGGTTGACCTTTAATTTTTTGTACTTGTGGGTTTTCTATTGAAAATAATATTTTTCATTGACAAAATTAAATTCTTCCAACGGAAAAGAGGGTTCTCTAGATGAGGAAGGTTTTCCAAAGGATGGAGTTTATCCCTGAGTTGCTAAAATGATAAAAAACAATGGATGAAATTTTTACCACAAGTACCCAAATATCTCACCCCCATCACCTATAATTTTCATGGTCTAAAACATTCCATAATTAAAATTGTACATCATGGCACATATAAAAGTTTGTAAATATGATTATGAAATTTTTACATGAGGTACTTTTGTATGCCTCGGATCTCTGAAAATTTCATTGTCTAAAAAGTCCCAAAAAAGAGGTTACAACAAAATTTCCAAGATGACCTATATCAAGCTAATTTTAGGACCATTTATAAATCAACACTTCCACATGGAATACTTTTGAACATTTAATGAACGAAAGTATAACATTTTTACCCAAGGAACTTTTGTATGTTTCCTCAATGTATAACTAAAATTTAAATAGTTTGAAAAGTCCTAGAAACAAAGTTATAACCAAAATACGATGATGATAAATTTGAAACCGATTTAAGAACCATTCAAAAACTATAAATTTCATAGGGAATATCTCATGAATTATACTTAACTAATGTATAATATATGTATCACATGTACCTGGAGATATCAACTTCATATGCTCAAATCTTCATGCTTTGAAAATTGCCAAAAAATAAGTTATAAAGAAAATTCCAAACTGACCCATTTGAAACTGGTTTCAGAAGCATTTATGAACCATAAAGTTCATAGGGAATATCTCAAAAAGTATAAAAACATATATGGAATTTTTACTACAAGTGCCCAAATATATCACCTCCATCACCTAAAATTTTTAGAGTTTAAAACATCCCAAAAAGTAAAATGGAAAATCGAGCTAGTTCAAAATAATTTCATAAGTATTCGAGAGATCTAAATTATATATGCCATTTTAAAAAAAGTATAATGAAACATTTTTTGAAGTTTTGACCTTAAGTATCTACAGATATTTCCTCTATCTCCTCAAAATTTCACAATTTGAAATATCCTAAAAAATAAGTTATAATGAGAATCCTTATATGACTTGTTTGAAGCAGATTTAAGGACCAACTACAAATCCTAACTTCTGCAACATGTATATCTTAAGTATGGTGAAACAAGATCTGAAATTTTAACGTGATGTTCCTCGGTATGATAAAAATTTCACCATTTGAAGTATCCTAGAACCAGTGAAAATGATAAGATGAGTCATTCGCTCCACAAATTACATTTTTCTTCACACACACTCTTCTTCCAATTTTTTTTCTTTTATACATTATCATAACCATTCATGAAAATGCATGTTGGTTCAAAAATTCATGTAAATTCATTAATTAAATAAATAATTTCCCTTTTATTTAATTTTTCCAAATTCCATGGGATTCCTAAATCACGGGGTTTTAAACCACCATCCATCAATTTGAAACCACCATTCAAATTTTCAAATTGTAATTTTTCACGAAAACCCCTTTTTTTAATATACCTGAATACTTATATATAATATCAATGATATAATACCTCTGACATCAATGACAACTATTTAACATATTCCATGAAGCAAAGTTATCTTAGGATTTTAGAGAAAGTCCAACAAATATAAAATTTGAATATCAAATATATTGATGGGGATGATTAAATATTGGGGAAATTATTGATGAGTATTGTTAGAAAGGGTTGTTTGTGACAAAAAATTGGGTATAATTGTGAGGAGGTTCATAGGATTTTTTATGACTTCAGTTTGGAATTATCCTTAAACAATATTATAAATGTAACAGGACATGGGTGGGAAATTGAAGCATTCAAGTGTGAATAGGCTAAAAAATCCTAGGTGTTCACCATTCCCAACCTTTTATTGAATGCAATGATAAAAAATCCCAGCTATTTAGATTCAATGGTGTTGCATGGAAATAGTTTATAAGTGATTTTTTATAGTAGTTGATTTGCATGGAGATCATTGTAGCTTATTTTATTTTGAAGAAAATGAAAATAAATCTTGAACTAATCCTTTTTTAAAGGTAAAAATTTCCATATGAGAAATTCAAAAATTCTTGACCAAGAAATTGGGCTAGAAAACTAAACCCTTAATACATGAATTAGGAAGATAATCTAAAATCTTATTTGAGGAAGTGGGTGGAGAACCTAAACTATTACCTAAGATATTTCTATAAGGGTTTTGTAGGTTTCAATTTTTAGTGTTAAAAAAATCTTCTAGTTAAGAAAATTCTGTACAGACCAATAAAATTGATTAAGGAATTTTTAACCCAAGGAAATATCAAGGAAAGTATTTGTAAATATATTTATAAACTCGCATCCAAGAAATTATAAAATTCTTGTTTGAGATTTTTTTTTTTCTCATTAAGAAAATGATCCTTCATGCCTCACACCAAAAAATGTTACCCATATTCACATTTTCACCCAAGAATTGTTTAGACCCTATGAGTTGATTAATGTAAGATAGGTATGCTTGTTGAATTCGAAATACAATACTCATAAGAACTTTAGATCCAGGCCTGAATATCTCTAAAATATAATAGGAATGGTTGTACCAATTTGAAGCAATAGATGAATGCATAGAGTGGGCCTTTTTCATATTAAAATAATCTAGCAACGAGTCAAATGAAATGATAGATAAATATTATGATCATGGTGGTTAATTTCCATTAAGAGTAATTTTTTTTATCGGACTTCAACAAAGGAAAGGAATTGGTTCTTTT
The DNA here is from genome assembly GCA_034641835.2 of Pinus albicaulis. NCBI lineage: Eukaryota > Viridiplantae > Streptophyta > Pinopsida > Pinales > Pinaceae > Pinus > Pinus albicaulis. The sequence goes on along the minus strand of CM076578.1, from coordinate 1,510,891,062 downwards.
CTAGAATTTTAGTTTTGTACTAAAAGATATTTAAGAGAAGCACTCCTAAATCACCATAGTTTTGATGAGTTAAAATGTTGTGAAGTTTGGTACTGTAACAAATATTATGGAGTTGTGTTCTAATATGTATGTATACAAGAAATTTGACTAGAAAGTGCTTTTCATCTTAAACCCTCTTAGTGGCACAAAGATGTAAAATTAATTTTTACAAAGTTTTAGTAATTGACCAACACCCTATTTCATTAAGGAGCTCTTGAGAGTTTAATCTTGTTTTCACAATATTGATTTCTTCTTTAGTAAAAGTAGAAAGATACTTATGATATTTTAGATTATGGTTGATCACCAACTTATAGTATCTCAATTTTATTTTATTCTCTAATTATTTATAGCACAAAAATTTCTCATTAAATTTACATGTAATCATAGTTTCAATATTATTATTATTCTACAAAGTGACTTATTTTATTCCTCAATGATTTAGCCAAGACTTGGCATTTTTATTCCAAACCAACTTGAGCTATAAGTGGTTTTGAATGGATTTTTGAATAATCATAGGAAGCCTCTTGTATTCCATAAGGTCTATCATTTTCTTGTACATTAGATATCTAGTCATGTCCATGATCTCAATGGGGAAAATTTCAGTTCTATGATGAGGATAAGATAGGTTATTACATTTAATTTTAAGATTATAAGTTTTAAAACAATTTGTTTTTTCTCTATCTTTTTCCACAATTATCTAGAGATGGCACAACCTTAACCTTCAAAGTCATGTAAGGTAATAATAATAATCATAAGAGTCTTAAAGATGAATTTATTATTAACCCATATCCAAAGGCCCTTTAATTTATGCATATTTTCAAGTCCATTTATAAATAAAAAAGAATTCAAGACAATATAATTGACTTTAATATATGATTCTAGATTTAAGGATTTCAATAGGTCACAAAAATTTGACTAAATTGAGGAGGGGTGGTTTGAATTTGTCTAGTACAATGATGGAAATTGAATTATTTCCTTTTAACTGGTTAACTGAGATACTAAATGAGCATCTTAACACATAATGTACCACAAATTTAATATGAACAACAAGTAATAAGTAATCCAAAACATCACATCAACATATAAAAAGAACACAAATGGACATGAAATATAAGTGAAAAACCTTAAATGGAGAAAATCACAACTTTTTTATTATTTTTATGCAAAAGAAAGCTCCTACTCCCTTATTACATTTGATTTTCTGTAGGCTTCAACCTATAAGAGGCTACTATCTCAATTTTTCTACAAGCTACAACATTGAAGGAAGCTCCAACTCCCATAAGTTTTCTGCATGCTACAAACCACATGAGGATCGTACTTCAACAAGCTCTAACCTGGTATTTATAAAGCTACAAATTGAAAGGATACCACAATCTCTTATACAAAATGAAAACAATACACGAGTTCACCTGTTCTATACCTCCATCTTTAATTATGACTCTTCTTCTCCTTAAATCTGCATCACATCTACTCTATATGTGCCAGGTAACTAATCCATAACACCTCAATAAGCTCTCACATTCTCTAACTCTCTAACCATTCAAATCTATAACCTCACATACTTTTATAATTTAACTTTGATGTCTATTAGTATTCCATACACACAAATCTGAAATGGAAAAGCTTGTCTCTTTGCATTTCAAAGGTGTCTCTTCAATTCCAACACTGTTTAAACTCTTGTATACATAAAAATAATTTCATCATATTGAAACAACATGAATTATTCAACATAAATTTCAACATATTCAAATAACATGCACTAATATATTCCAATACTAATGCAAGTGATAAAATATTGATTTCATCAATGACACCTGTATGAAATAAAGCTCCAACAAGTTGTTCTCCTTCACATCCAATACCTGCATCAACACAATATTTCCATAAAAAATATTCATTCAATTGTACATATGTTAATTGAGCCATCATACTTTGTTTTTCTTTGCCTTCACCCTTAACATTACAACTTCTTCAACATTTGCAACTTAACGTCTATAAACATGACATATTAGACATACTTTACTTCTGCTCCTTTTCCATCATCCTTTGCATCGCAACTTCTTCATGAATTTTCCTTACCCTTGCATCTTTCCTTTCCTTGAATCATTTATTTTCCTTGCCTTTGCCTTGCATCACAATGATTTTCTTGCATCACAATATCTCACTCATCATATGCATACATGTTTACCATTAGCCACTACATATGCACACAATTTGCCTCACTAATCAACACTAATCAACATATGTAAGCACAAACAAAATTTCACCAACACCCTTTGAAACATAGAAAACATATGGGTGCAATCTTTAATAATAAATTCTCCTTCACTTCCAAGGAACAAAAATACCTTCTCACAAACATATGGTGATCACACTTCATGCTACTCCTTTTTCATAACAAATAAACACAACAAAAATATAACCATATATCAATAATGTAATCAACCATATAGAATTTATTCAACATTACATATAAAATCATCAACATGTTCTCTTGCCACTGCTCCTTTGATTTTCCTTTCCTATTTGTATTTTTGAAAGCTGAGGTAGCCATGGTTATCATTTATCATCAAAAGCATGGAGAAGAAGTTAATTTTTTTAGCCCATCCCAAATCTTCAAGTCGACCCAATCTGAATCGAAAGTCGGCTACAAGAAGGATATGATGTCGTCGCTACTAGGGATAATTAAACCTCTTATGACACCTATAAATATAAGGTCATTGGCATTCATTTCACCCATCATCACAAGCATTTTTTGTCTTAAATATCAAGTGAATTCGACCTTACATTTATGGAGTATATCCACACGTTCTAAGAAGTATACAAGGATTAATTTTACTATAGTTTGATTAATCTCTAAGGGCTCGTTGCTACAGTGACTAAGTATAATTTATAGCTCTGTTTTGTGACCTATTTTATGGTCAAGAATTTTAGAGAGCCTCACTCCTTTTGGGACATGAATATGTTGTTGACTGAGACTTTCTTGGGTGTATATTCTCTGTAACATGTTGGAAATCACAGTTGGAACTTCAAACATGTTTTACAATAATCTCAAACCTATATTGTTTTGAAGAATGTAACTATATTTGGTCCTCATAATTGTACTTGAGTCATAATGAAATGTGTTTATCAAACTAAAGAAAAATAAATTTTATTATCATATAAATTGACTTATTAAATCACGGGTTTCATGCTTGGGTCAATCATTTCTAGGTCAAGGTATCCATTTTAGACCTCTAGGGTTTATTTCAAGTACCCTTGTCCATGTCATATTATAAAGAAAACTTTTTGGGAATTATTTGTCAAGAAATAAATTATTTTATTACAGAATAGGTCATTTAGGCCTCCTCCACCAAGTCGACCTAAAATAAGATCAAGTTGGCCTAAAATAGGGTAATTAAACCTCAAAAGAAGCCTATATATTAGAGAAACTTAACCTCATTTGACACTCTCTCTCATTAAGTTCGATTTACAATAAAATTGATATAAACTGGTTTAAGAAAAGAGTTCGAAGTTGCAGGAGAAGGAGAAAAGTTGGAAGAAGAGAAATAAGTTTTTGGGCTACCTTTCTCTCACATGTGAAAAGATATTTGAGTTGAATCTAGGGGAAATTTCTGTCTCCATTGCAGGATCAAAGTTCTAAATTTGGGCATCGAAATTTATGCAGTAGTTGCAGTAACTAGGGTCGAAGTTTCCGAGATGTTGCTGGGCTAAAGTTTTTGAACAAGAAGGGAATATTGAAGATTGTTGCATCATAAATGGATGAATTGGTGGAGTAGGAAGGTTTGTTGGTCTATGGTCTTGGTTGTCTCACTATAATATGAATCTACTAAAGGAAGAGTTCTTGACCGGGCTTTCCCCTATATAGGGGGTTTTCCCTAGCTGCCTGCCTACATTTGATGTTCTTGATATTCATGTTTTATTTTGATAATTTGTTGATTAAAAAAAGATAAAATAAGAACAAAATAAAGTTAATAAGAACATAAGACTATCACAAGTAATTATATACATAAGAAAATATTTTTTCCTTTCTGATTTTCCAACATGGTATCAAAGCTAAGGTAAAGAAGGAAGAAAAAGGCAGCCTAAAGATCTACTGAAAGGAGAATAAAGAGTGTTAAGAAGTTGATAAGGATCATCAAGAAAAGGGATATAAGGGTATAAGCATACTATATTCAAGAACCATGTATAACTCATTTAAGGTAGAAAACAAACTAGAAGGAGTCTCCAACTACAAGGCATGGAAAAAGAGGATAAATCTCATCCTTGATAAGAATAAAGTTTTGGATTTACTCAAAGGAAAAGTCAAGAAGCCCATAAATGAATCAAGTGAAGCAGAGAAATCAAAATTCAGAGAAAAACAAAAATTGGCCATGAGCCTAATAATGGATGGAATAAAGGACAACCTCATTTCATATATATACAAAATAGATTATTCTCAATAAATGTGTGAGGCCTTATCCAAATTATTCACAGTCAAGAACACTGGTCAAATTGCAAGCCTAAAGAATGAACTAAGAACTATGAAGATGAAAAAAGATGATATTGTGGAATCCTTATTTGTAAAGATATCTAGAATCAAAGATGAACTCCAGGAAATAGATGAAATAGTACCTAAAAAGGATCTCATGATTACTGCCCTTCTAGGATTACTAACATATTAGAGTGCTTTTGAATTAGGAATCAACAGTTGGAAGGATACTCCTACATTCGAACAATTATGGAATGCATGTATTCAAGAAGAATCCAGAATATCGTTAGTAAGCAACAAGGAGAATGAAGAGGAGAACATCTCAAATTCCTATTCCGATCATCAAAAGAATAAGGGAAGTTTCAAGAAGTTCAAAGGAAAAAGGAAGAAAATAGACCTATCTAACATTAAAGGTTACAATTGTCAAATGGGTCATTATAAAAGCCATTGTCCTGAGAATCCAAGGAATAAAATGAGAGACATGGATCAAGCAAATGTTTCCAATAACGAATAACCAAAGAAGAACATGATGGAAGAATCCTAATTCAAATACTTATTTCTAGGGACTCTTAGGGAATCTATCCCTTGCATATCCTTATATTCTAAGTTTTGAATTGTTTTCCTTTATGTTTTGATTTCTAGTACTTATAGGTCTAACATGATTTGGTAGAACATTTTTTATTTGTTTTAATAAATTTGTAGGTTTCCTTCAAGATTGGATTAAGAGGGAGTCCTCATCATTTTACCAAATATAAATATATTACTCCTTGTATTATATTTTATATTTGGTTTCCTGTCTTATTGAGTTGTGTTTGTAGTATATGCTAATAACCTCTATTTTATATTTTCCTTGTTTAGGAAAATTTTCTGAATACTCAAGGGTTATGGAGAAGACCTCACAAGATAAAGCATGGTAAAAGTTTTTTTGTAAATGAATATCTTCAGGAATTGATGTCCTAGAAGGTTTTCTACGAAACGCATCAATGGTATTTATTAGACCATAAGATTTTCTCTATTCATAATAAATATATATTCATTTCTTTTAATACTTTTGTTTACGTTACTAACATCGTTATGTATAGGAATTTGAATAAAAAATATTCTTGTTAAGGTGATTAATAATTAGATTAAATCTACCCTCATTAAATTATCATTGGGTAACCCTAAAAGGTTCACTATAAAACCCTAACTTAAGGGTGTATTGAGTATGAAATCCTAGTCTACTTAGGGTTACTGATGAAAGCTAGAAAAGACTATTCCTTTGATATTTAGGGTTTTGGTACTATTATAGAAAACCTAATCATTTAGGGTTTTTTGAGTATTGAAATCCTATACCTTTAAGGTTTTGTTAAATTAGGGTTTATGAGAAAAATCCTTAGTAAGCTCCTAGGAATGAAACCCTAGGTGTATATTTGTCTGTCTAATCAAAACCCTAACCTGATCAAATTATTATATGTCTAACCTTAATGTATTGATATTTGTGTCTTGGGTTTACCTAATAGATATTGTTATTCTTATACATGATTATGAAATCATAGATATGTATATATGCTAACCTAATTGTTGATGGTCAAAACTAGAGGGTTTGTAACTAAGCCCTAGTATAAGTTTGATAGTCTAGGATATGGTGATATTGTTTCCAATTTAATGGTAAAATGGTAGAAGTTGGTCATATTGTTGAAACCTTAGATTGTGCTATGATTGGTTTTGATCGATAATATATAAGGCTTATTATATCAAATATGGATTCTAGGGTTTGAAATATGTCATAGTAGAGTCTATCATATCTATGAAAGTAATATTGAGGTGCTAGATATAATGAGATTGATATCTTGATTGAGTTACTTTAAGTTTTAATGAGGTGATCTAGGGTTTATAACAAACCCCTAGGAAGAAGTTAAAGTATAGAAGTATGTGTCTCTTGCTGATTATGAACCTAACTAAGTTTAGGTATTTTATGTCTAAAGTCTATTGCTTTCATTATTGTATTAACATAATTCTGATATAGTTAACTTCATGCTTCTATATATGTATTTCTTTGTACTTGCTATTAGATTTTTGCAGGTACAAAATCTTCAAGATAATGAAGATGTCCGTATATATATGATGAAGAGAGCTATAAGATAAGTATGAATTTGACAAGAAGGAATGAAGCCATGAAATACTCTACGATGTTATAGAAAGTAGTTTATCTCCCTAAGTTAAGAGGAAGCCTAGATAGAATAAAGGATGTATCTCCCCAGTTGAGAGGGAGGGAATACCATGATAGTCATGGTGGACAACTTGAAGTAAATATTGGGTAATGAATGCACTAAAAAGTATTGAGGATGTCTTGGTGTTGTAATTCAAGAAGAAAATAATGCATATGAATAAAGTGGCATCAAGATGATTGAAGAATCCGAAGGTTTGTGTTTACTTAAATGTATTTGCAAGTTTTTTATTCATTGGGGTTGTGTATGTAGAAGTAAATATCTCCTCAAAAGGTTGAATATTTGGAAGCATGTTTGGACTTGTAATTTAGTCTATAAGCATGCTTTTACTATTTAATGTTACCAATCTAATTAATCAGGAGATATTTGATGTCACCGATTTAAATAAGTGGGAGTGTTGAAGAATCTACATGATTCTGATGCTTTGGAGGAAATATACATGTGTTTGATGTCTCTATCACGAAGAGGGAGGGTGGCGCTAGTCATATAGATTTGACCTTGATTTACACACCTAGATCCTTGGGTTTATGCTTAGTAAGTAAGCTTGATGGTACCTATAGTGGCTGAAAGATTTAGTCCATCTTAGTACCACCTGGATAGATTACACTGGTCAGGAATCAAGTCCGTGGAACTGAGAGTGCCTAAAATATTCATAGTTCATGTGTTTTGAGATCTTCCATGTACTTGTATATATATATAGATATATATATAATTATAATTTATGAACACCTCCCTAGTTAAGATGGAGTGCTGAAGAAAGTAACTAGGTTCAGTCCTCATAATTATACTTGAGTCATAATGAAATGTAGTTATCAAAAGAAAGAAAAAGAAAATTTACCATTATATAAATTGACTTATTAAAGAATGGGTTTCTTGCTTGGGTCAATTATTTCTAGGTCAAGGTCTCCATTGTAGACCTCTAGGGTTTATGTCAAGTGTCCTTGTCTATATCGTATTGTAAAGAACCCTTCATGGGAATTATTTGTCAAGAAAGAAAATTATTTTATTATAGAATAGGTCATTTAGGCCTCCTCCACCAATTTGGCCTCAAACAGGGTAATTCGACCTCACAAGAAGCCTATATATTGGAGAAACTTGACCTCATTTGACACACCCTCTCATCAAGTTCAATTTGCAGTAATTTGGTTGTAGAGAAGAGTGTGAAGTTGTAGGATAATAAGGAGAGAAGTTAGAAGAAGAAAAATTGAGTTTTTGTCTACCTTTCTATCACATGTCAAAAGATATTGATCTAAAGCTAGGGCTGAAATTTTGTATCCATTGGAGGATAGAATTTTTGAAGCTGGGGGTCGAAATTGCTGCAGTAGTTTTAGTAACTAGGATTGAAGTTTCTAAGATGTTGTTGTGCTGAAGCTGCTGAAAAATAGGGGAAGATAGAATATTGTTGCATAATAAAAGGATGACTTGGTGGAGGAGGAAGGTCTATTGGTATAGGGTCTTGGTTGTCTTGCTGTCATATGAATCTACTGAAGGAGGAGTTCTTTACTGGGTTTTACCCTATATAGGGGTTTTGCCTTGGTTTTTCGCCTACATTTGGTGTTCCTGATCTTCATGTTTTTTTTTTTATAATTGCTTGATGAAACAAAGATAATAGAATAACATAAGAAAGTTAATAAGAACATAATAATATCATAAATAATTATCTATATAAGAAAATATTTCTACCTTTCTCATTTTCCAACATATTTTAGGCTTCTTATGTAGATCATATGATTTGACATAAGTGGATTATCTCTCTTATTTTTTGCAGAATTTGTTTGAGTATCTCACTGTTGGTTACTTTGGATTTGTTGGATCATTCATGTGTACTATTGATGGACAAAATATCTCTCTCATAAGGAAATAATTTTTTGGTTTTCCCCTAGTGGTTTTTGCCCTGGTTATGAGCCTAATCTTGGTGTCTATTGTCTCTTGATTATTCTATATTATTCATTTTATACTATGAAATCTATTTAATCCTCTTGCTAAAGAATAACTGGTTGAATTTTTTCATGTATAACTACTTATGGACTAAAGTAAAAACTATTATAGTATTTGCATCAATAGAATTTCAACATGGTATTTGAGTTGTTGTGAAGGAAAAGGGCAAAGAGATCACCTTGAGAAGAACTTGAATATCACTTGAAAATCATCTTGAAGAGAATTTGATTTTTTTTTTTTGGGTTCTATCCTACATTTTCACTATGAATTATTCATTCATGAACACTAAAAGAAAACTTTAGGAGCCACTAACTACAGGGCTTGGAAGGCTAGAGTTGAGGTCATTCTTGAAAGGAACAAAGTCTTGAGAATCATGAAAGGTAAATTTACTTAGCCATATTATCAAGAAAGAAAGGAAAAGTATCATGAAGATGATATTTTTGCAAGAAGTATTCTATTAGATTACGTTAGGGATCATTTGATTACCTATATTTCTGAACACAATATTGCTAAACTAATGTATGATGCCATCATTGGATTATACACCATCAATAATGTGAAACAATATATCAATATAAGAGGGAATATTCGTGACATCAAGTTGAAAAAGGATGAAACAATTGCATCATATTTTTTCAAGATATCTCAAATTAGAGACCAACTTAAAGCCATTGATGAAGAAGTGGTTGATAAGGAATTGGTATCATTTTCTTTGGGTGGTCTCCCTAGATCATGGGACTCATTTGATTCAAGTATTAGCACAACAGAGAATGTTCCAAACTTTGAAAATTTATGGGATGCATGCACTTAATAAGGGTCAAGAATATATTCTAGAGGATAAATTAAGATCTAAGTATAAAAGCTTTTGCAGATCATCCAAAAGGAAACGAAGAAGAAGAAACCAATTTTTGGATAATTCTGTAGTGTTGTTAAAAGACAAGGACCTAGATCTACTTCAAGGAAGGAATCTACTTCTCATATAAGGCCTCCTCCTCCCTCTCTAGATAGAAGAAATAGAAGAGATGCTATAGACAAAAGTAATGAAAGAGATTTATCCATTATTCAATTATTTTGTTGTCAAGCTTTTGGTCATTATAAAACTCAATGTCGAAGGAATCAAAGAGATGAATATGAAAGGGATGATGATCATAAAATAAGTAGAAAATATCATGCATCTGCTACTGATCTAGATGAGCCATATTCAAAGAGAAGGCATAGAATAAGTGAATTTGAATATGAATACTCATTCTAGCTATCTAAATTACATGAAAATATGTTCTAAGACTGGATTCAAGAGGGGGATGTCCCGATTAGAAAAATATAAGTATTTTGTATCTCTTTCATTATTTTAATTATTACTAACAATGGATTGTTTTGTAAAACCTGGGTATATTTTGGAGAATAAATCCTAGGCTTATGAATGAAACCGTAAACCTGATTTCTTCTACTTAACAATATTTGACATCTTGTCGTTAAAGTTGATTTGTAGGGTGAATGTAAAAGGCCCATTAAGATTAAGAGGAAGCTCAAAATATAAGTATCTTGTGTTTATTTTTGTTTTTTCAATTAATACGACATTTGGACTATCTATGATTTGTTAAACCCTAGGTTGGGTTTAGAGAAGAAAAATATAAGTCGAGTAAACCTTAACCCTAATTGATTTTTCCCTCTCAAGAAACCATAACTCTTGGAAAATAACATCTAGGTTTTGAAATATCTAAATTTTGAAAGGTAATCGGGAATGTGGTAAAACCCTAGCAAGGGTTGAAGTAATGATGAAACCTAGGGATTAAAAGTAAAACCCATAGGGCTAATTGATTCGCTAAAAACAAAGAACCTATAAGGATAGGTCATGGAGTGATCCAAGTGGATATTGGTGGCCAACCGCCTATTCCACTTGGGGCCCCAACATTGTTTCTTTCAGTTTTCATTTTCCTTAATTGTAGGAAAATTTACTATTTTTGCGATTTTTCGGGTCATGAACTTCCAAAGCCCATTTTGAGGCCCTAAACAACGTTTTTGGGAATATTGGGAGAAAAATGGAAGTTTTTTTAATGATTCTCACAAGAAAAGTTGTATTCCTCGGATAGATGTTTCTAATGAGGTATTGTACATGTCAAGCAGAGATCGTATGCCAAAGTTACGTCCCTAAGAAGTTAATGTACCAATTTACCCAAACAAGGCCCATAGTTTTGGCGCTTCATCTCTTAGGGTTAGGTTTTTGGATGTTTAGGGTTTTCCATTGTTTCTCAATAGTAAATAGGCCCTCGAGCCTCATTGTAAGATGGTTTAGAGGCTTGTAGACATCACATTTCTTCTCGAGAGATAAGCTTCCGGTGCCCTAGCTAGTTATTTCCATTACAATACGTAAACAAATTTCGGTTCTTTGATATTAATGAAATGAATTATTATTTATTTGCATATTTGTATTTATTTTTATATGTTATTTTGTTGCGTTCTTGCACAAATTTGGATTAGTGGAATCGAGCATTTTTCTC